>JBBPBX010015944.1:0-29063 GCA_038048925.1 Garcialebias charrua | reverse complement strand
AGGCATGTAACGGTACAAGTGGGTGTACCGAACCGTTTCGGTACACCACGTTCGGTTCGGTCCACCTGCGTACCGTTTCGGTTATTTTTTCACTCATTAAACGTTTTTAACAGGGGAATATATGCACCGCGGAACAAAATTTCCTGGGCGCGTTTCAGCACGGAGCTATTATCGCGCAGCACGCGCAGCTTTTAGCCGTTAGCATCTCGTGCGGTCTCCTGTTTGTGAACGTTATAGCTTTCTTGTTAAAAGACGAGCGCACATTCAAAGCTGTGTGGACGTTGTTTCATGAAGACTGGATCTGCAGCAACACGTCTAATGGTGTAGTCACACCGAGCAGCTTTTCAGCAGCAGGAGCGTCCAGTTTACATGTAAAGTCAATGGTGGACGCGCTTCCAGCCACGTCTTGGCGTCTGGCGTCAGGTCGCGTGCGTGTTGAGCGTGCTGGGAAGCGTTTTTCCATGCACGTGAACCGGCTTCAGCCTCCAAACCGCACATTCAGCATGCTGAAGATTTCGCGGTTCAAACTTTCAAATGCCGCTCAACTCTACCTGATTGGTTGGTGTGTCCAACTGGCACATTTATTCAAAGTACAGTACGCAAATTACAGCTGATATTGGGCCTCAATAGTATTTAGGAGCGACTGGATGGGTCGGCCCCTCCCTGGGCTGCCACCTTACAGTGGTGGAGGGGTTTGAGTGTCCCAATGATCCTAGGAGCTATGCTGTCAGGGGCTTTATGCCCCTAGTAGGGTCACCCAAGGCAGACAGGTCCTAGGTGAGGGACGAGACAAAGCGCAGCCCACAAGACCCCTTATGATGAGTAATATAAATGGAAACAATGTTCCCTCGCCCGGACGCGGGTCACCGGGGCCCCACTCTGGAGCCAGGCCCGGAGGAGGGGCACGTTGGCGAGCGCCTGGTGGCCGGGCTTTCACCCATGGAGCTCGGCCGGGCACAGCCCGAAGAGGAGACGTGGGTCCCCCTTCCCATAGGCTCACCACCTGTGGGAGGGGCCAAAGGGGTCGGGTGCATTGTGGAATGGGTGGTGGCCGAGGGCGGGGACCCTGGCGGTCTGATCCTCGGCTACAGAAGCTGGCCATTGGGACATGGAATGTCACCTCTCTGGTGGGGAAGGAGCCTGAGCTAGTGTGTGAGGTTGAGAGGTTCCGGCTAGAAATAGTCGGACTCACCTCAACGCATGGCTCTGGCTCTGGAACCAGTTTCCTTGAGAGGGGTTGGACACTCTTCCACTCTGGAGTTGCCCCTGGTGAGAGGCGCCGAGCAGGAGTGGGCATACTTGTTGCCCCCCATCTCGGTGCCTGTACGTTGGGGTTCACCCCGGTGAACGAGAGGGTAGCCTCCCTTCGCCTACGTGTGGGGGGACGGGCTCTGACTGTTGTTTGTGCCTATGCGCCGAACGGCAGCGCAGATTACCCACCCTTTTTGGAGTCCTTGGAGGGGGTATTGGAGGGTGCGCCTCCTGGGGACTCCCTTGTTCTGCTGGGGGACTTCAACGCTCACGTGGGCAATGACAGTGAGACCTGGAGGGGTGTGGTTGGGAGGAACGGCCCCCCTGATCTGAACCCGAGTGGTGTTCTGTTGTTGGACTTCTGTGCTCGTCATGGATTGTCCATAACGAACACCATGTTCAGGCATAAGGGTGTCCATATGTGCTCTTGGCACCAGGACACCCTAGGTCGTAGTTCAATGATCGACTTTGTTGTCGTCTCATCTGATCTGCGGCCGCATGTCCTGGACACTCGGGTGAAGAGAGGGGCGGAGCTGTCAACTGACCACTACCTGGTGGTGAGTTGGCTCCGATGGTGGGGGAGGATGCCGGTCAGACCTGGCAGACCCAAACGTATTGTGAGGGTCTGCTGGGAACGTCTGGCAGAGTCTCCCGTAAGACGGAGCTTTAACTCCCACCTCCGGGAGAGCTTTGAACACGTTCCGAGGGAGGCGGGGGACATTGAGCCCGAGTGGGCCATGTTTCGCGCCTCTATTGTCGAGGCAGCTTATCGGAGTTGTGGCCGCAAGGTTGTTGGTGCCTGTCGTGGTGGCAACCCTCGAACCCGGTGGTGGACACCGGCGGTGAGGGATGCTGTCAAGCTGAAGAAGGAGTCCTATTGGGCCTTTTTGGCCTGTGGGACCCCGGAAGCAGCAGATAGGTACCGGCAGTCCAAGCGGCATGCGGCTCGGGTGGTTGCTGAGGCAAAAACTCGGGCGTGGGAGGAGTTCGGAGAGGCCATGGAGAATGACTTCCGTACGGCTTCGAGGCGATTCTGGTCCACCATCCGGCGTCTCAGGGGGGGAAAGCGGTACGCGACCAACACCATTTATGGTGGGGATGGCGTGCTGTTGACCTCAACTCGGGATGTTGTGAGTCGGTGGGCGGAATACTTCGAAGACCTCCTCAATCCTACTGGCACGTCTTCCACTGAGGAAGCGGAGCCTGGGGACTTTGGATCGGGCTCTCCAATCTCTGGTGCGGAGGTCGCCGAGGTGGTTAAAAAGCTCCGCGGTGGCAAGGCTCCGGGGGTGGATGAGATTCGTCCTGAGTTCCTTAGGGCTCTGGATGTTGTGGGGTTGTGTTGGCTTACGCGACTCTGCAATATCGCGTGGACATCGGGGGCAGTTCCCTTGGATTGGCAGACTGGGGTGGTGGTTCCCCTATTCAAAAAGGGGGACCGTAGGGTGTGTTCCAACTATAGAGGGATCACACTCTTAAGCCTCCCTGGTAAGGTCTATTCAGGGGTTCTGGAGAGGAGGGTCCGTCGGATAGTCGAACCTCGGATTCAGGAGGAGCAGTGTGGTTTTCGTCCTGGTCGTGGAACACTAGACCAGCTCTACACCCTCAACAGGGTCCTGGAGGGTGCGTGGGAGTTTGCCCAACCAGTTTACATGTGCTTTGTAGACTTGGAAAAGGCATTCGACCGCGTCCCTCGGGGGGTTCTGTGGCGGGTACTCCGGGAGTATGGGGTACCAGGCCCATTGATATGGGCTGTTAGGTCCCTGTACGACCGGTGTCAGAGCTTGGTCCGCATTGCCGGCAGTAAGTCAGGCTCGTTTCCGGTGAGAGTTGGACTCCGCCAAGGTTGCCCTTTGTCACCGATTCTGTTTATAACTTTTATGGACAGAATTTCTAGGCGCAGCCAAGGTGTTGAGAGGATCCGTTTTGGTGGCCTTAGAATCGCTTCTCTGTTTTTTGCAGATGATGTGGTCCTATTGGCTTCATCAGCTCGTGATCTACAGCTTTCACTGGAGCGGTTTGCAGCTGAATGCGATGCGGCCGGGATGAGGATCAGTTCCTCCAAATCCGAGGCCATGGTCTTGAGCCGGAAAAGGGTAGCGTGCCCTCTCCGGGTCGGGGAGGAGGTCCTGCCCCAAGTGGAGGAGTTTAAGTATCTCGGGATCTTGTTCACGAATGAGGGAAAACTGGAGCGTGAGATCGATAGGCGGATAGGTGCAGCGTCCGCAGTGAAGCGGGCGCTGTACCGGTCTGTCGTGGTGAAGAGAGAGCTGAGTCAAAAGGCAAAGCTCTCAATTTACCGATCGATCTACGTTCCCACCCTCATCTATGGTCATGAGCTTTGGGTTATGACCGAAAGAACAAGATCTCGGATACAAGCGGCTGAAATGAGTTTTCTCCGCAGGGTGGCTGGACTCTCCCTTAGAGATAGGGTGAGAAGCTCAGTCATCCGGGAGGGACTCGGAGTAGAGCCGCTGCTTCTCCACATCGAGAGGAGCCAGTTGAGGTGGCTCGGGCATCTGGTTAGGATGCCTCCTGGACGCCTCCCTGGTGAGGTGTTCCGGGCATGTCCCACCGGGAGGAGACCCAGAGGAAGACCCAGGACGCGCTGGAGGGACTATGTTTCTCGGCTGGCCTGGGAACGCCTTGGGATTCCCCCAGAGGAGCTGCTCCAAGTGGCTGGGGAGAGGGAAGTCTGGGCCTCCCTACTTAGGCTGCTACCCCCGCGACCCGACCCCGGATAAGCGGAAGAAAATGGATGGATGGATGGATGGATGGGTCGGGTCGGGGCCCTACTAATATACACCTCACCTATACCCTACCCTAAACTTAACCCTCCCTCTTCTATTGCTTTTAATTATTTATTCAATTTATAGGGTCAAACATAATTTATTGACCCATGTGGCAATCTGGCCTGTTTCCAACCAGGCCCTTTCAGATGTTGAGCAGCAGAGATGGACCGTGCATATTTCTGTCACCTTGGGGGCAGAACTCTCAGTTTCTGATATTTTAAAAATATCAATAAAATTGTTTTTGCAATATAAGAGACTATTTCAATATAAACAATATTAGTGTAATATCCTGTCACGTACATATACGTGCTTACGTCAGAATGTACGTGATGACGTAGTTACGTAGTTGACGCAACGTTACGTTAGTTACTGTGTTGTTGTACCGACCAGATGAATGGCGGACATGTTGAATAAAAGGCTTGCAGTGAACCAGACCGAATCTCCTACCATCCTTCGATCCTGTCGGTAATCGTATACTTTAAAGATAGCTGCATCAAAGCTAGACAGCTGATCTTTTACATGGTGTCAGAAGTGGGATAATCGAGAAGAATCCCTAACATTTTACCCATCGACCTGACGATGGAAGATGGATGTACCGATACCGCACATGGATTGGGACGCGACGAACTTACCGGACGCGTGGAGAAGATTTCGCCAACACGTAGAACTGATGTTACCGGGCCACTCAAAAGCAAGTCTCAAGAAGAGAAATGCAGTTACCTACTCCTATGGATCGGAAAGAAAGGTAGAGACATCTTCAGCACATGGGACCTCAGCGCAGACCAAAGAAAGGTACTGAAAACCTACTTTGATAATTTCGAGGCATACGTCACGCCGAAAGCTAATCCAATCTTCGCACGTTACAAGTTTTTCGAGAGGATTCAGGGAGAAAATGAAAGCTTCGATAAGTTTGTGACAGAGCTTAAACTGTTGGCGAAAGACTGTAATTTCCCGAACACTGACGAGATGATAAGGGACAGAATTGTGTTTGCTACTAATTCACAGAGAGTCCGTGAAAAGCTACTTTGTCAAGGTCCAGATTTAACGCTAGAAAAAGCGATCGACGTTGCCAGATCGTTCGAATTATCATGACAGTAACTAGAGACTATGACAAACACTGCAGCTAGCATGCCAGTACAGTCCGTGCAACGTGTGCAGGACGCAAGCACCACAGCGCAAACAAAGTTTTGCACCCAGAAGAGTGCATCACGTCGCAGACAGCCACGAACAGCCACAAGAGGAGCTGTTTATCGACACAATCACTACAAAGTATGAAAATACTAACAAAGAACAAGCTTATGCAGAGTTGGAAGTTGGAGAAAAAGGCAAAAACTCAGCTTCAAAGTAGACACTGGGGCACAAGCGAACATAATACCAGCAGGAACATTTCATCAAATCTAAAAAAGCTAAGTCTGGTCCTCTGGACATTCAAAAAACAAAAAAACAAAACAAAGCAAAAAATTGTAGAAACGTTTCGTCTTTCGTCCGAAAGACTTCCTCAGTCTGAGGTGCTGGGTTCAGCTCAGTCTTATAAATAGCACCCTCTCACAGTGTTACACAACCAGTTGGCTGATGACAGCCTTTTTCTACCTGGATTATTGAGCATGCATCAGGGTATTTCATCAAATGTTTGGTAGTATGCCACTAAACCCCACGACTAGTCAACTCATAGCATACGGAGGTCGAACACTGAAAACAGAGGGTTCGTTAAACACGTCTGTTTGGCTGGAATTCGACATAGTCTGTGCTAACGCACCTCCTGTTTTGGGCATGAGAGCATGTTTGGACTTAAATATAGTCAAACTAGTACACACTGTTGGTGTGCAGCTCAAAGAAAACACAGACATTTAGAGGAATTTGCTGACGTGTTTCAAGGGATTGGTCTGTTTCCAGGAGAATGCCAGATCCATCTAAAGCCCTCAGCATCCCCCGTGGTGTGCCCTCCACGACGCATACCTTTCGCCCTCCGTGACCGCCTGAAAGCTGAACTGGACGAAATGGAGAAAAATGACATCATACAGAGAGTCACAGAACCAACTGAATGGGTGAACGCTCTCGTCGTCGTAGAAAAGCCTAAGACTAAAAAGCTGAGAGTCTGTCTGGATCCACGTCCACTAAACAAAGCGATCCAGAGACCACACTACCCACTACCGACCTTGGACGACGTAACACCAAAACTGGCTGGAGCAAAGTATTTCAGCGTGTTGGACGCCAGGTCAGGATACTGGACAATTAAACTCAACGAAGAATCATCGATGTTGACCACTTTCAACACAATTTATGGCAGGTATCGCTTCAAAAGACTGCCATTTGGGATCATCTCAGCTCAAGATGAGTTCCAGAGAAGAGTGGATGAAGCCTACGAGGGACTGCCAGGCGTGGCTACCATCGTGGACGACATTTTAGTGTACGGAAGCACTAAACAAGAGCACGACGCAAACCTACACTCAGTTTTGGAGAGGACCCGCCAAAAGGGTATAAAACTGAACAAAGACAAAAGCGTAATTTGTGTACCCGAAGTCAACTATTTTGGACACACGTTGACCTGTGATGGTATTCGACCAGACCCTAACAAGATTGAGGCCATCAGAGACATGCCACCGCCTCAAAACAAGTCTGAACTGGAAACCATACTGGGCATGGTCACCTACCTCGCAAAGTTTGCACCACGACTGTCAGAAGTGACTGCGCCGCTCCGAGAACTCCTGAAAGAAAAGAACGAGTTCGTATGGGACACAAACCAAGAAGCCGCCTTCCAGTGTGTGAAAGATCTACTCACAACGGAACCAGGTCCAGTGCTCACCTATTTCGACCACAAAAAGGAAGTAAAGCTGCAAGTAGATGCTTCAAAGTACGGTTTAGGCGCCGTATTGCTACAAGACGAAAAACCAGTAGCCTACGCATCTAAAACCCTCAACGAGACTGAAGTAAACTATGCACAGATTGAGAAAGAACTCTTTGCAGTACTCTTTGGCTGTAAACGTTTTCACCAATACCTGTACGGACGTCAGGTAATCGTTGAGTCAGACCACAAACCACTGGAGTCAATTATGCGAAAACCCCTCGCAGCTGCTCCTCCAAGACTTCAACGAATGATCATACAGCTACAGAGGTACGACATCATCATCGTACACAAACCAGGCAAGCATATACCCGTCGCAGACACGTTATCCAGAAAACCCACTGCACGCCACGATCCTTCATTAAGCGAAGGTATGGACTTCCAAGTGCACACTGTGATGGACAATGCACCTGTGAGCGACCGCAAAATGATGGAAATCAGAGACGCTACAGCAAGAGATGAGCACTTTGAGATTTTCATTAATGAAAAGTGCGTTATAAATTGAATTCATTATTATTATTATTATTAGATGAACAACTCATGCTCTTAAAGAGAATTATCCAGTCGGGTTGGCCAGAATCAGCCAAGAAATGCCCACCAGCTGTTTCAGAATACTGGAACATTACGCATGAGCTCTCAGAAGCTAATGGTATTCTTCTAAAAGGGGAGAAAATTGTTATTCCAAATGTGTTGAGAACTGAAATGTTGTCACGTGTACACTCAGGACATTTAGGAATGGACAAATGTAAACAGAGAGATAGAGATATATTGTTTTGGCCAGGTATGGGAAAACAAATAGAGTGTAGGAGGCGGTGAAGAGACGACACAGAAGACGGGATGCAGATCTTCACTTTAATCAACTCCTACTAAACTGGCAGGAAGCACCCAACACCGCCTTATATACCAACCCTCTCACAATACAACATCCGGTCCTCTGGACCTTTCACAATAAAACATCCTGTAACACATTCGGTCCACTGGGTGTGAGTAGAGCCCCCTAGTGGTCCACCACACACGCCCCCCCAGAACACCCAGTAAGGTCCATCACTAGTCCAGCATTTTAGGTTTGATTAAACGACCAGAACGGCTGAACCTGGGCCCTGCAGAACCAGTCTGATGAAGCGGAGGGCGACGAGGAGGGCCTGCAGAAGATTCGGGCTCCAATGGTCGTTGAGAGTCTCTGGAAGGAGGACAGCAGTCCGTTAGCAATGTGGATGGAGGTCTGCCCCTGCGAGGAGCCTGGGCCGTAACAACCTGATCATCTGACATAACATGAGCTGGTTTAAGCCTATCGATACAGACAGTCTCAGTACGACCCCCTAAATCTAAAAGGAAGTGTTTTGGACCTGGTTGAAGAACCCGAAATGGTCCATCATACAAAGGCTGTAGTGGTGTCCTGTGTGCATTGTGTTTGACAAAAACAAATTTAGAGGACTCCAGACTCTTAGGGACAAATGACTGCGGTAAACAATGGTGTACCGGGCCAGGGACACGAAAAGGGGCCTCCTGAGATGAAAAATGGAGCAACGGTGGAGCGAACTGTGGTGAGGGTACCTCAGGTAAAAACTCACCGGGGACGCGCACAGGCTGACCGTAAACCAGTTCAGCCGGGGAAGAGCTCAGGTCCTCTTTGGTTGCGGTACGCAAACCCAACAAAACCCAGGGAAGACGGTCAATCCAGTTGTCACCGGTCAATGCAGCGCGAAGTGCAGCTTTCAATGACCTGTGAAACCGTTCACACAAACCATTAGCTTGGGGGTTGTAAGCGGTGGTCCTGTGAACGTTAGTCCCCAGACCCTTGGCCATGGTAGACCAAAGCTCAGAAACAAACTGCGGGCCCCTGTCCGATGTAATGTCTGAAGGGGGGCCAAAACGCGCAACCCAGGTAGACAAAAATGCCCGGGCCACCACTGCAGATGTTGTGGATGTCAGAGGAACCACCTCAGGCCACCTGGTGGTCCGGTCTATTATAGTCAGCAGATGAGTAAAACCCTGTGATGGAGGCAGAGGGCCCACCAGGTCTACGTGCACATGATCAAACCGCCGACCTGGGATGGAGAAGGGTTCCAAAGGTGCTTTGGTGTGCCTGTTAACCTTAGCACGCTGGCATGGGACACACGCTGCTGCCCACTCCTTAACTGCTTTACGCAGACCGGGCCAAACAAACTTTGAACTGACCAGTTTCACAGAGGCTCTAACACCTGGATGAGAAAGGGAATGTAAGGAGTCAAAAACGCGGCGTCGCCATGAAACTGGAACCAGAGGGCGGGGCTTGCCAGTAGAAACGTCACAGAGCAGGAGAGGACCTCCGTCATTCACCTGCCGTTCCTCCAACTCGAGGCCTGTGGGCCCGGACTGGAGCTCGAGTATTTCTGCGTCGCTACGTTGGTCCGCAGCCATAGCAGAAAAATCGATGCCAACGTACACGGGAGAGATCAGCACCCGGGAGAGACAGTCGGCCACCACGTTGGATTTTCCAGCCACATGCTGAATGTCTGTAGTAAATTCAGACACCGCTGCGAGGTGGCGTTGCTGGCGAGCAGACCAGGGGTCAGAAATTTTTGACATCGCAAACACCAAGGGTTTGTGGTCAACATATGCAGTGAACCGGCGGCCCTCCAGGAAAAACCTGAAATGGCGTGTGGCCAGGTAAAGCGCCAGCAACTCTCTGTCAAAAACACTGTATTTCAGCTCATTGTCCCGCAGCGTACGGCTGAAAAATGCAAGCGGCTGCCAAACCCCGGAAACCTGCTGTTCTAACACAGCCCCCACCGCAACATCAGATGCGTCTGTTGTCAAAGCTATTTGTGCCGCTGGGGATGGATGGGCCAAAAGGGCAGCAGTGGCCAGTGCAGCTTTAGCATCACCAAATGCCTGTAGGCGTTCTGGTGTCCAGTCAACACTGTCGTTGGGCTTTTTCTTTTTCAGCGCTCCATAGAGCGGTCGCAGCAGTTGTGCTGCCCTGGGGAGGAAACGGTTATAGAAATTAACCATTCCCAAAAATTCTTGTAGCGCTTTAACAGACTGGGGCTGTGGGAAATCGGACACCGCCTGCACTTTGTTTGGTAACGGGACGGCACCACTTGCAGAAATGCGGTGGCCCAAGAAGTCAATGACTGGCAGCCCAAACTGGCATTTCGCTGCGTGGCTAGCTACCTGCTAGGCGCTGAAAAACCTCACGGAGGTGGGACATGTGCTGCTCAGCCGAGCTGCTAGCCACCAGGATGTCGTCCAAGTACACAAATACGAAGGACAGACCCCTTAGGACTGAATCCATCAACCGCTGAAATGTTTGTGCTGCACCTTTAAGACCAAAAGGCATGCGCAAAAACTCAAACAGGCCGAAAGGCGTGATAACAGCGGTCTTAGGGACATCCTCCACATGCACAGGAACCTGGTGGTACCCCCGTACTAAATCTACTTTAGAAAAAATGGAGGTCCCAGCCAGGTGCACTGAAAAATCCTGGATGTGGGGGATGGGATAACGATCGTTCTCTGTGATGTTATTAAGGCGGCGGAAATCCCCACATGGTCGCCATTTGCCGTCTGCCTTGGGCACCATGTGCAGGGGGGAGGCCCACGGACTGTTTGAGCGTTGCACGATGCCTAAACGCTCCATGTTAGCAAACTCTTCCTGTGCTATTGCTAGCTTAGTAGCATCGAGGCGGCGTGCACGTGCGAACACCGGGGGGCCCGTTGTGGGAATATAATGTTCGACCCCATGTTCTGTGTTTGTGTTGGCAAAATTAGGAACAGTCAGTGAGGGGAACTCAGACAATAAACGCTGAAACACGTTACCCGAAGCTAAAAAGTTAGCATGCATTAAAGGCCCAGCTCCTCGCGTCGCACAAGGCAGTGACGAAAAAGACACAGCGTCGATCAAACGTCTGTTAGCAACATCAACAAGGAGCCCGTGAGCACAAAGAAAATCAGCCCCTAAAATAGGAACTGAGCTAGCAGCTACCACAAAGTTCCACTGGAAGTCCCGTTCATGGAAACAAACAGTCACCAACCTTTCGCCAAACGTCTTGATGGGAGAGCCATTAGCCGCGGTTAGCTGCGGCCCGCAGCCTTCTGCCAACCTGTCGGAGCCAGTCGGGGGAACGAGGCTCTTCTGCGAACCAGAGTCCACCAGGAACCGCCTCCCCGACCTCGAGTCTTCGATGAAAAGCAGCCTTTCCTTGTCGCCAACGGCCGCGACTGCTAGCGGCCGCTGGCGTTCTCGTTTCCCTGCGGCTTGAAGCTGCACGGCGGGATGCATCGTCGTGCTTTGGCGCCAAAGCGCTGGTGGTAGAAACAAAGGGCGGCTCCTGCCCGCCTGCGGGTAACGACCCCTGCTACCACCGATGGCTCGTCCGGCGCTGAGGGCGTTGCTTGAAGCTCAGGTGCTGCTGGAGATCCGGGGACCGCCGCCTGGACCGCGAAGGTCCTCGTAGCCAGCAGGATGCGGTCGGCCTCTTCGGCCAGCGAGCGGTAATCCCTCTGCTGCAGAAACGGGGAGTTGGCCAGGACAGTGCGCACTGGAGCCGGGAGCTGGCGGAGGAAGAGGTGAAGGAAGAGAAATCCACAGACTTCTGATCCCATCAAGGACAACATGCTCTCCATGAGCTCAAGAGCTGTGCCACCGCCCAAACCGGAGAGGGAAAAAAGTTTCTCAGCGCGCTCCGCATCTGAAAGTGAGTAACGCCGCAAGAGGAGCTGCTTGAGTGCGGCGTACTTTCCTTGTGCAGGAGGGTCCTGGAGAAGGCTCATTACCCGCTGGGTGGACAATGGATCCAGCGAGGCGACCACATAGTGGTATTTGGTGTCGTCTGCAGAAATCCCGCGAAGAGCAAACTGTGATTCGATGTGGGCGAACCACGACTGAGGGGCGTGCAGCCAGAAGTCCGGGATTTTAACGGCCACCGAAAAAGCGAGCGGGGCCGCCTGTGGAGGTTCCACAGCAGCGGACAGCTGAAGAGAGCTGGCTGGACCTTCAGATGTCGACATATTCAATTCACGTGGGTCACCAGTGTAGGAGGCGGTGAAGAGACGACACAGAAGACGGGATGCAGATCTTCACTTTAATCAACTCCTACTAAACTGGCGGGAAGCACCCAACACCGCCTTATATACCAACCCTCTCACAATACAACATCCGGTCCTCTGGACCTTTCACAATAAAACATCCTGTAACACATTCGGTCCACTGGGTGTGAGTAGAGCCCCCTAGTGGTCCACCACAAGAGACACTAGTTGGGTCATGTAGCATCTGTTTGGAGCACAGAAGCTCACTCCCAAAAGAACCAATGGTTTCTCACCTAATACCAGACCAATTGTGGCAAGCCGTAGCGACAGACCTGTTCAAATGGAACAACAACGACTACATCGTCACTGTAGACTACTACAGCAGGTACTTTGATGTGGAAAAAATTCCCAACCTCACATCATCAGTGGTTATTCAAAAACTAAAAGCCACATTCGCCAGATTTGGAATTCCACAGACTGTAGTAAGTGACAATGGACCCTGTTACAGCTCACAAGAATTCAGAAACTTCGCCAAAGCATGGGACTTTGAACACATAACAAGCAGCCCCATGTACCCACAGAGCAACGGGTTGGCAGAAAGAACTGTGAGAACTGTCAAGGCTCTCATGGAGAAAGCACACATGAAGAGAACAGACCCCTACCTCAGCCTGTTAGAATACAGGAACACCCCAGTTGATGGATTCAAATCACTAGCACAACTGCTGATGAGCAGGAGACTTCGCTCAATCCTTCCATCCACGAAAGAACAACTACAACGTGAATTAACTCACCAGAGCGACATTCGCCGCAGAAGACAGAGATGTCAAAAGCAATATTTCGATAGGATTTTACAGCGTTTAACTGATGCTTTTCCTGTTCGGACTGAAGCGCCCGGACAGAAAAAGCTGTGACACAAATACGTAAGTGCGTGGTGACGTAATATTACACAGCGCTCGAGTCCAGCAGGCGTTAGCAGGCTAAGCTAATCTCCAACGCGCGTTAAGTTTTCGCTTCAAAATGAGTGCCCCAGCGAGGTGTACTTGTCAGAATGTGACTGAACAAAGTTTCACAAGCAAAGAGAAAGCAGACGACATCACTGATAAGAGAGGAAAAACTAATTTGTCGGTGTGGAAGTAGTTTGGCTTTCTAAGGTCTGTTAAAACTGCAGGTTTCTGCTGCAGCAAGGTCCTACTCGGTTTCTTTATGCTACAAAACGTGACAGAGAGTCGTTCTAACTAGCGGAGGAAACATCTAACTTGTTTAATCTGAAGACTTTCCACTCGATAGAATGTGATGAGTCAGAAGATGAAGCACAATAAAGTTTGAGCCAACGTGTCCCTGAAACTACGATGTACTGAAAAGAACAGCCCCAGCGCTGCATGTTTTATTTTTTATTAATTTATTGAAAATAAAACAAATTTCATCAGAAATAAAATAAAATAAAAACTGAATGAAAAGGTGCAGAAAGAAGAAAATAGTCTTATAATATCTGCCCCTTGTTTAAAAAAAATATTTCAGAACATGATCAATCGTAGAGAGAGAATCCACTTGGTGTGTTCAAGGACAGGCAGCATCTCCTCATCAAAGACTAACGGTAACCAAAAAACTTGAATAATATAGTTGTGAACTGAGTCAACCTTTATTTTGGTATTTTTAGTTGATTACATATTATTTATGTGTAACTGCTGTTGTAATTAATTAATGTTTGCAGGTCTTATGTGTGTATGCACTAGGGGTGTAACGGTACGCTAAAATCACTTTTCGGTTCGGTTCAGTTACAAGGAGGGCTCGGTTCGGTTTATTTTCGGTATATTTCGGTACAAAAAAGGCAAAAATAAAGATTTAAAAAATATTTATTTTAAAAAGATGCCAAGTAAACAAAATAACATTTGTATACAAATAAATAAAAGCGACCCATTTGGGTGATATTTTAAACAAAACCTTTGTATACAAATAAATAAAAGCGACCCATTTGGGTGATATTTTAAACAAAACCTTTGTATACAAATAAATAAAAGCGACCCATTTGGGTGATATTTTAAACAAGCGACCCGTTTGGGTGATATTTTAAACAAAACCTTTGTATACAAATGAAAGTGACCCATTTGGGTGATATTTTAAGATATATCGGAAGATTGGATCTGCTTAGATCATCTTTCTGGAAGCAGATGCGCGGAGGAAAGAAAAGAAAGCGGTGCTCTCGAGGGAAAAAGCGTGGCTGTCGAGCAGGAATCATGACGAGACTACGAGCAGACGCTAAAACCGGGAAACCCCCGATGCCGGCTCTTTTTCTGTCTAACGTGCGTTCGCTCGACAACAAGATGGACCTGCTTCGTCTGAGAGTAACAACGTCGGAGGAGATGAGGAGATGTTCGGTGCTTTGTCTCACGGAAACATGGATCAATGAAGACACTCCTGACTCTGTTTACGAGTTGGATAATAAACTATTTTTCAGAACGGACCGGTGCATCGAGACTACGGGGAAAACGCGAGGTGGAGGCGTCTGCATTTACGTTAACAAAGACTGGTGCACGAACTGTGCCGTTATCAGCAGGATCTGCTCAGCTGCTGTGGAGCTTTTAACAATAAGATGTAGGCCACATTACCTCCCCCGCGACTATTCAGCGATAATAATAAGCAATGTTTACATACCCCCCGATGCTAATGCTAAAGACGCCCAGGAAGAAATTCATGACTTACTCACCTCGCTGCAGTGTAAATATCCTGAGGGGTTTTTCATTGTTTCCGGGGACTTCAATCACGTGGATTTACGTGCCATCCTTCCAACCTTCAATCAGCACGTTTTCACAGAAACACGAGGAAATAAGACATTAGACCAGGTCTACACGAATGTGAAGGGGGCGTACTCGGCGAAGCCACGCCCACCGCTCGGGGCTTCTGACCATCGCTCCCTGCTATTGGTCCCTAGACAGCTCCCCCCACTCAGACGGGCGATGCCAGAACAAAGAGTGATCACATCGTGGCGCCAAGATAGTTCCCCCATGCTAAGAGACTGCTTTGAAAACACAAACTGGTCTGTCTTCAAAGAGGCAGCTACGAATGGAAATTCAGTTGACCTAGAACTTTATGCTTCCTCTGTCCTGGGTTACATCAGTACATGTGCTGAAAATGTATCCATAAGAAAGTGTGTTAAATTTTACCCCAATCAAAAACCCTGGCTAAATAAGGATGTCCGCACCCTGCTGGCAGCCAGGGACACTGCATTCAAGTCTAAAGATACTGAGGAGTTGAGAAAGTGCAGGAGAGAACTGGATGATGGCATAAAGAAGGCCAAAGCCGCGTATGCACAGAGGATCGAGGGACAGTTCACCTCACATGATCCACGGAGCATGTGGCAGGGCATCAAATGCTTAACAGACTACAAGGGCAAAAGCAAACAATGCCCCAGGGACCCATCCCTGCCTGATGCCCTCAATAAGTTTTATGCACGTTTTGATGATCCAAACAGACCAACTAGCACCAGACTCACCTCATCACCAGACGAGGAGCACCTCAAAGTGACCGCAGCAGAAGTGAGAGGCAGTCTCAGAAGGATCAACCCTCATAAAGCTACGGGTCCAGACAACATCCCAGGGAAAGTTCTGAAGGAATGTGCGGACCAGCTCTGTGAGGTGCTGGCTGACATCTTCACCACCTCACTTGCACTGGAGTCAGTTCCCACCTGCCTGAAGACCGCCACCATCATCCCAGTCCCAAAAAGCTCCACAGTGACTGGTCTGAATGACTACAGACCGGTGGCTCTCACCCCGATAGTCGCTAAATGTTTTGAGAAACTGGTCATGTCCCACATCAAGACAGCCGTCAACATCAACGAGGACCCTCATCAATATGCATACCGTGAGAACCGATCAACAGAGGACGCCATCTCCTCCGTGGTCCACACTGCTCTCACCCACCTGGATCAGAAGGACTCATACGTGCGTCTGCTCTTTGTGGACTTCACATCTGCCTTCAACACCATGATCCCCCAAACTCTGATAGACAAACTATCCACACTTGGACTAAGCCCCTCTATTTGTAACTGGGTCTTAGACTTCTTAACAGACAGACCACAGTCCGTGAAGATCCACAACTTCTCCTCCTCCACCATCACCCTCAGCACTGGCTCTCCTCAGGGATGTGTGCTGAGCCCTCTTCTGTTCACTCTGCTCACATATGATTGTACAGCCACACATCCAGGCTGTCATATTGTTAAGTTTGCAGATGATACAGCTGTGGTGGGATGCATCACAGATAATGATGAATCCAGCTACAGACAGGAGGTGGAACATCTGGAGAGCTGGTGCAAAGAGAACAACCTTCACATGAATGTGAAGAAGACGAAGGAGATGATTGTGGACTTCAGAAGGAACAAACACACCCACACCCCACTGTATATAGGTGGATCTGCGGTGGAGGTGGTCTCCAGCTACAAATACCTGGGTGTACACATGAATGATAACCTCAGCTGGAGCAATAACACCACCAGCCTGATCAAGAAAGGTCATCAGAGACTCTACTTCCTCAGACGGCTGAGACGAGCCGGTCTGAGAAGCCCAGTCCTCACCTCGTTCTACAGGTGTGCAGTGGAGAGCGTCCTGTGCTCCAGCATCAACGTGTGGCATGGAGGCTGCACAGTTGCAGAGAGAAAAGCTCTACAGAGAGTGGTGAAGGCTGCACAGAAGTCTGTGGGAGTCAGTCTCCCCACCATCACAGACATTTACACCTCCAGATGCAGAAAAAGAGCCACCTGCATCATGAAAGACCTCACTCACCCAGCACACTCACTCTTTGCACCACTCCCCTCGGGACGGAGGTTGAGGAGCATCAAATGTAGAACCACTAGACTGAGGAACAGCTTCTACCCTGAGGCTGTCAGACTCATGAATAAATAAATAATAAGAATAAACACTGCAAAATGTCACATCATACTGATACTGATCTGTTTCTTGTTGCTGCGTTCATCTGTGACCATCTGCTCATGTTCGTGCTGCTGTTTATAATGATGTTTTTCTACTACATTAGGGCTTAGTGTATTACTAGCTGATGTGATGTCTCTCTTAGTTAATCCTAGATGTTATTATTGTTTTTCTCTTGCATTTGTTGTTGGATGTAACTGGGACCCTGTGTACATAATCTCGTTTTCAACACATGTACTACATGCGGTGCAAATGACAATAAATTCTCTCTGACTCTCTGACTCTGACTATACAAATAAATAAAAGCGACCCATTTGGGTGATATTTTAAACAAGCGACCCATTTGGGTGATATTTTAAACAAGCGACCCATTTGGGTGATATTTTAAACAAAACCTTTGTATACAAATGAAAGCGACCCATTTGGGTGAGATTTTAAACAAAACCTTTGTATACAAATAAATAAAAGCGACCCATCTGGGTGATATTTTAAACAAGCGACCCGTTTGGGTGATATTTGAAACAAAACAACCTTTGTATAAAAATAAATAAAAGCGACCCATTTGGGTGATATTTTAAACACGCGACCCATCTGGGGGATATTTTAAACAAAACAACCTTTGTATAAAAATAAATAAAAGCGACCCATTTGGGTGATATTTTAAACACGCGACCCATCTGGGGGATATTTTAAACAAAACAACCTTTGTATAAAAATAAATAAAAGCGACCCATTTGGGTGATATTTTAAACACGCGACCCATTTGGGTGATATTTTAAACAAAACAACCTTTGTATAAAAATAAAGAAAAGCGACCCATTTGGGTGATATTTTAAACAAAACAACCTTTGTATAAAAATAAAGAAAAGCGACCCATTTGGGTGATATTTTAAACACGCGACCCATTTGGGTGATATTTTAAACAAAACAACCTTTGTATAAAAATAAATAAAAGCGACCCATTTGGGTGATATTTTAAATAAACGTCACTCTTTACAAAAAATAAAACTATACTAATAAAAATCTTAACTACAATAACAGTCAGAACCAGAACAATAAGCAGCAACAGACCGTTTTACGATCATCATCTAACTAATCAAGTTTTAAGCTGGTGAAGATTCACAGTCATCCAGGACATGTTGAATCAAAAAAGGCGTTCAAAACAGAAACAACTGGACTTTATTTGTAACAGAAGACGTTTCGCTTCTCATTCGAGGAGAATTGAGAAAGGTCCTCGGATGAGAAGCGAAACGTCTTCTGTTACAAATAAAGTCCAGTTGTTTCTGTATTGAACGCCTTTTTTTTTTTTTTATCTAATCAAGTTTTAAGTTTTTGGCCAAAAAGATCAACTTGTCCACATTTTCTGCCAAAAGCATAGATCTGGTTGCAGTGACAATGTCTCCAGCGGTGGAGAAAACCCGCTCACTAGCAACAGAGGTAGCAGGAATAGAGAGGTAGTGCTTTGCTAATTTTGCAGTGTGTCTGTATTTGGCCTCATTGTCTTTCCACCAAAGAAGAGGGTCAGCTTCAAGTGAAGGGGACCCTGAAGCTCTGTACTCACGGACTTCTTCTTGGACCTGCTCCAAAAGGGACTTGCTACTTTCCACCTGTCCCTGGAAAAGTTCACCAAAGAGTTCAGTCATTGCAGATTTCTTAGCTGGAGGGGGAGATGATTTCCCTGAAGAGGTAGATGGCTCAGCTGCTATCTCGGTGACATCCGCAGACTGCAAAGAGTAAAAAAAAAAATTAATAAGATTATATTTTTAAATGTATAAAGTTAATTAGATCATAATACAATAAACATACCTCTTCTTGCACGGTCATCATTTCTGTTATGAGGTGGTTGAAGATCCTCTCTCGCTCATCGTCATCCATATGTGGCAGGCCTTTAAATCTGGGGTCCAGGGCTGTGCACTTGTGCAAAAAGTCATAGATCATGGAGTATCTGTCCTCCAGGTTTTGTGTGACAGCAACCTTCACCTCTCTCACAACTGGACTGTCTTCTTGTTTTGGTCCCATGGAGTGGAGAACAGTGGCTTTCAGGGGGAGTATCATCGACACAGAAGCTCTTGTTTCAGTGCTCATCAGCGTTGTGATTGTTTTTAGAGGTTTAAGAACCTCGATCAGTTCCTCTGCCATTGCCACCTCCTCCTCATTGAGGGTGTAAACATCTTTGTTTTTGAGAGTTTTTTCTGTTAGTGCAGAATATATGGCTGCTTGTTGCTCCAGATATCTTTCAATCATGTCATAACTGGAGTTCCAGCGGGTGGGGACATCTTGAATGAGTGCATGTTTTGGAATATTGAGCATTTCTTGTTTACACTGCAGGATGTGGGCAGCTGTGGTGCTTCTGTGAAAAAATCCAACAACCTTCCTGACTTTGCCCAATAATCTTGACACCTGATTAATGCTTGTTGCCTTTTGGGAAGCCAAGTTAATGGTATGTGCAAAACAGCCTATCTGAGGGCCCAGCCCTGCTTCTTTTACAGCATTAATGATGTTTTTTGCGTTGTCAGTTGTAACAGGAATTGTAGTCCCAGGTCTCTCCAGCTTCCATTCATGCACAGCCTCCTTCAGGTGCTCTGCAAGATTTGTGCTAGTGTGCTGTTCATAAACAGCCCTCGTTTGCAAAACGTGACTCATCATCTCCCACTCTGGTGTAATATAGTGTACAGTTAGAGTTAAATAACTTTCTGTTGCACGTGATGTCCATCCATCCGTGGTGAGAGACACAGCTGGCACACCCGATAGCTTGTTTACTATTTCACTTTTAGCTTTTTCATAAAGCGCTGGTACAACTTTTTGGCTAAAGTGTTGACGTGATGGGATGTTGTAGCGGGGCTCAAGAACTTTAATCATGTGTTTAAAGCCGGTGCATTCAACAACAGAATAGGGACGTAGATCCAGCGCGATAAACACTCCAACAGATTGTGTTATTGATTTGAAGCGATCTGACTGACCTGATAAAGGCTGTTTAAATGCTGCTGTTATCGGTGTTTGAACCAGGCTGCTTTTCTTCCTTGTGGATGAGACGTTCACATTTGGATGATGTCGTTTCAAATGCGTTAATAAGTTAGACGTGTTGCCTGCTACGTATCCAACCTCGGTGAAACAATGACGACACACAGCTTTGGATTTGTCGACTTGTCGTTCCCCATCGTGAGTTTTAACAGGAAAGCCAAAATGTTCCCAAACAGGTGAGCGCAACGAGCTGGGAGGGTCTTCAAGCTCCGGCTTGTTTGTAGCCATAGTTGTTAGCATGCTACACTGCTACTCCTCCTCCTCGTGCTGCAAGGGGGGCTATGCAACAAATAATAGTGCCGTGCTGAAACACGCCTAGGTATTTTTAGTTCCGCGCGCATATATTCTCCCGTTAAAAACATTTAATGAGTGAAAAAATAACCGAAACGGTACGCAGGTGGACCGAACCGAACGTGGTGTACCGATACGGTTCGGTAAACCCATTACAACCGTTACAAGCCTAGTATGCACACAAATTGTTGTCGTCAAACCATCAGTTGGATGCAAGGTGGTGTGTAGCCTTTTTTTGTAAAATGCTACATGTGTCATACATGTTCTTTGCAGCTCAGTTTTATGTTATTTTTCTTTATTAACTTGGACATCTAAAAAAGCTAAGTCTGGTCCTCTGGACATTCAAAAAACAAAACAAAACAAAGCAAAAAAAATTGTAGAAACGTTTCGTCTTTCGTCCGAAAGACTTCCTCAGTCTGAGATGCTGTATTCAGCTCAGTCTTATAAATAGCACCCTCTCACAGTGGATCAACCAGTTGGCTGATGACAGCCGAAACCAGCTGCTCACATGATCAAGGAGGACCACCTCTGGACCATCAGGTCCAGAGGACCAGACTTAGCTTTTTTAGATTTTTCTACCTGGATTATTGAGCATGCATCAGGGTATTAACTTGGACAGTTTGATCCTTCATTAATGGAGTTATGTGGGTTTTCATAAGCTGACAAAATTTAAAAGGATTTATGTTAGAGCAACAAGCAAACAGATGTTTTCTATGCAACTGTAATTGTCAGTTGAATAAGTTATAATAAATGAGTTATTCAACATTAAGGAGTACGGTAGTTACATTTATTTTACATTACATTATATTACATTTATAAGTTACATCTGGCCCTTCAAGGACAGCCATTATGCCGATGTGGCCCTCGGTGAAAATGAGTTTGACAGCCCTGCTGCTTTAGGAGATACTGGCCATTTGACAAATTTAGAGTGCAGAAGTCACCATGGTCCCATGATTAATATTGGGAGGTTTCTTGAATGAATTTATGTTATAATCGTAATAAATCGTTTGTCTCTTTTTTTTTTTTATGATTCAAATTTTTATTGATTTTCCATAACGAAAATTATACAACAATTCCAGTCTTATATAACAAACATTAGTAAATAGTAATTTTTCTGGAATCTCATAGCATGTGTCAACACAATAATGAAATTATTTAATAGAAAAAATAATAGAAAAACAAATAAAATAAAAATCACAATAACACACTCTACCAATAACCATAAAGTTACATATATACATTAAATCAAATAGCCCTAACCCCAGAAACCTTTAAGTAATAATATATTTACAGTGTAATTTTATCTGCAAACTAAAGATAAGCTGGAGATGTCATTTAACCCACATACAACAGATAATGGGACCACTTTTTGTTGTATTCCTCAACTCTATTCACCAATCTATAAGATAATCTTTCTAATGCAGCAAGTTTGCCCAGGGATCTATACCAATGAATTAACGAAGGTATAGATGAACTTTTCCACTCTCCCACCAGCAACTTCCTCCCCAGCATAATAGCTGTCTGTACCCATTGCGAAATGGAGGAGGGCAAGTGGACCAGTGATGATGAATCCCCAAGAATATATAGCTTCCTACAAAAGGGTAAATTCTGGCCAACTATCCTCTCCAAAACTTCATGAATTAATGACCAGTACTCTTGAATATTTGGACACTCCCAAAGCACATGCACTAATGTGCCCTTATCCTTCTGACATTTCCAACACGCTGGGGTATTCGACAAGCCAGCCCTGTACAATCTATATGGTGTCCAGTATATTTTATGTAAAATCTTAAATTGCACCAGTCTTGTTCTTAGTTCCCTTGACATTTTTTTGCCATTCCTAATAATCAAATTCCATTCCTCATCAGTAAAATTGAGGTTCAGATCTGTTTCCCAGCATTTCTTGAGATACATGATATTACAGTCCAAGGTTGTCAACAACATTTTATAATAAGCAGATACTTCATGCCCTTGACCAAACACCTTTTTAATCTCGTCCAGTGTGGTACATGTTGCAGGAGTATAAGTGGGTGAACCAAAAGTTTTCACCAATAAATGTCGTAATTGTAAATATTTCCAAAAGTCTTCTCTGGATACTTTAAATTCCACCACCAGTGTTTCAAAGGATTTTAATGAACCATTCCTATATAAGTCGCCTATTTCAGAAATCCCTTTCTGATACCAAGATTTCCAGAAGAAGGGATTTTTACCTATGCAAAGTTTAGGATTATCAAAGTCAAAGTCAACTTTATTGTCAGATCTGCAATATGTACTGTACAGGACATACACAGGACCGAAATTGCGTTTCTCTCAGTCCCTCGGTGCAACAGTAAACATCTAAACATTGAAACACTGAAACATATAATAATAGACATAAGCATAAAATAGTAAAACTAACACTGTCCTGAGTTTTTTGCATAGTGGTATAAGAGTATGAAAATTTACACCAACTCTAAAAATTTACACCAACTCTAAAACTAAAACATTAAACATTTAATGAACATAATACTGTCCTGAGTTTTTGCATACTAGTATAAAAAAAGAGTATAAAAAGTATAACTAAAATAAACTAAAGGTTTCTAGCATTGACATTTGCAAAGTGGCAAAGCAGCGTATGAGTTAATGTACACAGTATATGTATGAGGTAGTAGTTGATGTTGTTATAGAGGCAAAAAGTGGCATATGCAGTAAGGCACATTGGGCATCCCTAAATAAGACCGTTCAGAGCACACTGTATATGTATCAGCAGTGGTGTAGATATTAGAGTAGTGTAAATGTAAACAGTAGTAATTACATGTAAGCAGTAGTAATAAAAGTAAACAGTATTAATAAATGTAAACAGAGAATGTAAACAGTATTATGATTATAGGCAGTGATGTAATACAAACATTAGTGCAAGTATGAGAAGTAGTGCAAACTGTATGAGCACATGACCGAGAGTTTAGTGAATAACCCGTTTGATGACACAGAGTCCAGTGTTAAAATCTTTGTGTTGTGTGGTAATGTGTGAGAAAGTTTTAGTGTTAAGGCAGTTCAAATGGGAGGGGGGGCAGAGCAGGCAGAGTGTTTAGCATCCTGACTGCCTGATGAACAGAGCTGTCTCTCAGTCTGCTGGTTCGAGCCTGGAGACTCCTCAGTCTCCTCCCTGATGGCAGCAGTCTAAAGCGGCTGTGTAGTGGGTGTGTGGGATCACCTGCCATGCGGTGGGCTTTCCGAGTGAGGCGTTTGCTGTGTAAGTCCTGCAGTGAGGGCAAGGAGGTGCCGACGATCT
Organism: Garcialebias charrua; assembly: GCA_038048925.1. NCBI lineage: Eukaryota > Metazoa > Chordata > Actinopteri > Cyprinodontiformes > Rivulidae > Garcialebias > Garcialebias charrua. Next base: position 5,669 of record JBBPBX010015944.1, on the reverse strand, counting down.
TCTCAGCTGCTTTCACGATGCGCTGGAGGCTCTTGCGGCAGGATGCAGTGCATGCACCAAACCACACAGTGATGCAGCTGGTCAGGACACTTTCTATGGCACCTCTGTAGAAGGTGCACATGATGGAGGTTGAAGCTCCAGCCCTTTTCAGCTTGCGGAGAAAGTAGAGGCGCTGGTGAGCCTTCTTCGCCAGTGCTGCAGTGTTCCTGCTCCAGGACAGGTCCTTTGAGACGTGCACTCCCAGGAACTTGGTGCTGTCCACTCTCTCCACTGCGGTGCTGTTGATGGTCAGAGGGGCATGTTGTGCATCCCTCTTCCTGAAGTCCACGACAATCTCCTTTGTCTTCTCCACGTTGAGAGTGAGATTGTTGTGTCCGCACCACAAGGCCAGGCGGCTCACCTCGTTCCTGTAGTCCGTCTCATCGTTGTTGCTGATGAGACCTACCACTGTTGTGTCGTCCGCAAACTTGATGAAGTGGTTGGAGCTGTACGATGGTGTGCAGTCGTGTGTTAGCAGGGTGAATAGAAGGGGGCTCAGCACACATCCTTGTGGGGCCCCTGTGTTCAATGTGATGGTGCTAGATGTGTTACTCCCGATCCGTACTGTCTGTGGTCTCCCGGTCAGGAAGTCTAGCAGCCAGTTACACATTGAGGTGTTCAGCCCCAGACTGTCCAGTTTATGGATGAGCTGTTGGGGGATGATGGTGTTGAATGCCGAGCTGAAGTCGATGAACAGCATTCTAACATAAGAGTCCTTCGTGTCCAGATGTGTGAGAGCTGTGTGGAGGGCAGAGGAGATGGCATCGTCGGTTGAGCGATTAGGTCGGTATGCAAATTGGAAGGGATCCAGGGAGGCAGGGAGGACAGATGTGATGCTTTTCATGACTAGCCGTTCAAAGCACTTCATCAGGATGGGGGTGAGTGCTACTGGGCGATAGTCATTGAGGCATGCGGGCGTTGCCTTCTTTGGGACAGGGATGATGGTGGTGGCTTTGAAACAGGTGGGGACGATGGCCTGGCTCAGTGAGATGTTAAAGATGTCCGTGAAGACCGCTGCGAGTTCCCCTGCACAGTCCTTCAGCACACGACCAGGTATGTTGTCAGGACCAGAGGCCTTCCGGGCGTTAATCTTGATGAATGATCGCCTTACGCTGTCTGAGGACAGCGCCAGCACCTGGCCATCAGGAGAGGGGGGGAATTTATGTGCAGGTGTGCTGTTACTTGCCTCAAACCGAGCGAAGAACTCATTCAGTTCATTCAGCGTAGAGGTTGAGCTGTCACAGGTCTGGGGGGGGGGTTTGTAGTCTGTGATGGTCTGTATTCCCTGCCACAGACTGCGTGTATCCTTGCTGTCCTTGAAACGGTGAGCTATTTTCTTGGAATACTGCTCCTTGGCCTCACTGATGCCCTGGGTCAGGTTCTTTCTGGCTGCCTTCAGGCCCACCTGATCTCCCGCTTTGAAGGCAGCATTCCTGGCTTTCAGGAGTCTGTGAACCTCAGCTGTCAGCCATGGCTTCTGATTAGCCCGAACAGTGATGGTTTTGAGGTTGGTAACATCATCAATGCACTTGGCGATGTATGAACATACAGTGTCTGAGTACTCCTGGAGACATGTGTTGTTGTTTGTGGTAGCAGCTTCTTTGAACATACCCCAATCTGTGGTGTCAAAACAGTCCTGGAGTGCCTCTGAAGACCCCTCTGGCCACACTCGTATCTGCTTGCGGACTGGTTTTATGACTTTCACCAGCGGCCTGTATGCGGGCTTTAGCATAACACAGATATGGTCAGAAGCACCAATGTGGGGGAGGGGGAGGGCTCTGTAGGCATTTTTCATGGTGGTGTAAACTTGGTCCAGTGTGTTGTTTCCTCTTGTTGCAAAGTTTATGTTTCTGTATGTTTTTGGAAATACACTCTTTAAATCTGCATGGTTGAAATCACCAGCCGTGATGAGAAAAGCATCAGGATGGGCTGTTTGTTGCTCACTGATGTGCAGATATAGTTCATTCAAAGCCTCACTTCTAACTTTGCTGTTGGAGCTTGGAGGGATATATACAGCAACAATCAAAACAGCTGTAAACTCCCTCGGTAAATAGAACGGTCTGCATTTAATAGTCATGAACTCCACTAAATGTGAGCAGTGTTTGTAGACCACAGCAGCATCCAGGCACCATGCTTTGTTGATGTAAACACAGAGCCCCCCTCCCCATCTCTTACCTCCCTCGAGGGTTCGGTCCGCTCTGTAGCATGTTAGCTGCTCCAGCTGGACAGCATGGTCCGGAACGTTGTTGTTGAGCCACGTTTCCGTGAATACAAACACACAGCAGTCTCTCACAGTCTTTTGTGTCGTTCGTAGCAGGCGTATATAATCCAGTTTGTTGTCCAGGGAGCGCACGTTAGCCAAAACCATGGATGGGATCGCCGGTTTGTGTGGGCTAGCTGCTAGCCTAGCTCTGACACCTCCGCGTTTACCCCGCTTCTGTTTTCTGTCACGCCGCTTGTGGCGTTTCCACGGCGGCCGCGAAGAAGGGAGGCTCAGGGCTGGCTTCCGCTTACTGTCCAGCCGCTTGTGGCGCTCCCACGGCGGGCGCGATGAATTGAGGCTCGGGGCTGGCTTCCAGAGCAGGCCGCAGTCACGAAACTCGTTCAGCTTCTGTTCGAGCTCATGTAGCTTCTCCTGGAGGTCACTGTTTATTCCCAAATGAGCGGTTTTTCCGACATCAAGCAGGAACTCACGGCTATACTTGCGTTCTTGAACACGTAAACATGACGAAGACGTGCCGGCACATTGCGGCATACAGGACAAAGAAGACGAAAACACCGTGTTGTCGGGAGAGAGAGAAGCCGCAGCCTTTGCACGCGCCGCCATCTTGGCATCAGTATATACTGTATGTATATACCAGATGCTTGCAGATTTATGAAGATGTGGGTCGAATTTAAAAATTTTAGACATCTTTTTCCACAGCCATTTCATATGAGACAAAACCGGATGCAACTGATTCTGAGGAGCAAGGTTAGTTGATAAACAGCTAGGCAGTGTCAGTGGTTGACACACTACTGTCTCGAGAGTGAACCAAGGTGGAGCTCTTTCAGGGGGCAAAAACCAATGAGCCAAGTGTCTAATAGAAAAAGCATAGTGATAGTTTAGTAAGTTAGGCATTCCTAGACCTCCCCTATCTGCAGGTGTTTGTAACTTTCGTAAGTTCAATCTTGGCTTTTTTTTATTCCAAATAAATAAGTTACAGAGCTTGTCAAACTGTTTAAAATATATCATCGGGACATGTATCGGGAGAGCCTGTAATAAGTAGTTAAACTTGGGAGTGCAAATCATTTTAATAACATTTACTTTTCCCCACATGGAAAGATATAATTGACTCCAGCGCTCTATGTCAACTCTCATTCTGTCTAGCAAAGGTTCAAGATTAATCTTAATAATATTATTAAGCTGGGGTGGAAAAATTATTCCAAGGTATTTTAAACCTTTTTTGGGCCATGAAAACATGTCTGATGGAAATGCATTCTTAGGGCAGAATGCAGTAAGTGGGAGGGCCTCGGATTTTGTCCAATTGACCTTATAGCCTGAAATGTCCGAAAATACATTAATTAGAGAGAGCAAAGTTGGGATAGAATTCGCCGGATCTGACACATAGAGAAGAATATCATCGGCATACAACATAAGCTTATGACAATTATGTCCTAAAGAAATGCCCGGAAGTAGGGCTGTGCGATATGACGATATATATCGTGGGGACGATAGAAACGTGTCTATCGTGCTACTTTCCTTCTATCGTCTCTATCGTGATAAATAAGAATAAAAAAATAACTGTCGCAAAGAAGCTTCATATTGTGGTTTTGCGAGATGACGGCGCTGCTTTATGTTTGACGCACGCGCGGGTTTGCGACACATGCTTTACGTTGTTAAACTCGAGAGCAACAGAGCCGCAGGCGCATGAAGCCGGTGTTGGAGAAACAGCTGCGCAGGCAGCCCGAGGAAGAACTTTTACCAAAAAGAGGGGGAAGCTCACCTTGTTAGCTTCCATTATTTCGCTCCGCTGAAACTCTGAGACAAAATGGGTCCAGAGGACACGAACCCAGAGTCCAACCGAGTCCGAACTCGGGTCCAGTTAACCAATACAAAACAGACCAGAGACACAACAGAACCGCAATCAAACGCAACGTTTTCTCTTTTCTGTTTCTTGCTTTGTTTACTCAAACTTCAGAGCGGATTTCTTCTTCGTGAGTTTCATTAGCAGCTGTTGTTTTACCGCCACCTGCAGGAAAAATTTGGACCAAAGTAGAAAAGGAGTTGTTTGTTAGTTTATTCATTTTATAATATGAAATACAACAATTAACGTATTCATAATAGAAAAAAAATAAAATGAAAGGTAGCAGATGAAGAATAAATCTTATTAAATCTGCTCCTTATTCATCTAATAACAGTTCAAACAATATTTTCTATAATAACAAAATAAGTAAATAACTCAGTCAATTTTCAATTCACATATATCACACATTAAATTAGATTCATTTATTTTTTTTAGCAATTCATTTTTTACCAGTTTCTTAAATACAAGGAATGATTTGGCTTCCTTAACATTTGTCATTTGGCATTAAGTCATTCCATAATCGTACTCCTTGAATTAAGGTAGATCTTAGGTAGATCTAGTTTCTACTTTGGTCCAAATTTCCTTGTTCTTTTTGTTCACATTCTTATAATTGTAACTATCTGTAGTAAAATAATAAAATAAAAAAACTTTGGTCCAAATTTTTCCTGTACACACACACACACACACATCGTGTTGTATATATCGTGATATATATCGTTATCGTGATATAAAAAAGTCCATATCGTGATATATTAGTGCTGGACGATAATTCAATAACGATAAATATCGCGATATACTTTTATTCAATAACGATGATATGAAGTTTAAGCATATTTTCGATATTTCGATAGGATTTTACAACGTTTCACTGACGTTTTTCTGTTTCTGTTCGGGTTGGAGCGGCTGCTTCAACAACCCGCCCGGACAGAAAAAGCTGTGACACAAAACGTGCGTGGTGACGTCGTTGTTACGCAGCGCTCAGTCCAGCAGCAGGCGTTAGCGGTAGCAGGCTAAAAGCTAAGCTAGTCTCCAAAGCGCGTTAAGTTTTCGCTTCAAAACGAGTCAAACGAGTGCTCATGACCGTCAGAATGTGACTGAACAAAGTTTCACAAGCGAAGAGAAAGCAGACGACATCACTGATGAGAGGAAAGACTAATTCGTCGGTGTGGACGTAGTTCGGTTTTGTTAAACTGCAGGTCTCATCTGCAGCGAGTCTTACTCGGTTTGTTTATTTTTCAAAACGTGACGGAGTCGTTCTAACTAGCGGTGGAAACATCTAACTTGTTTAATCTGAAGAGTTTCCACTCGATAGAATATGATGAGAGTCAGAAGATGAAGAACAATAAAGTTTGAGCCAACGTTTCCCTGAAACTACGACGTAAACAAACAGCCCCAGCAGCGCTGCATGTTTTTTAAATTCAAAATAAAACAAATTCATCAGAAGAAAAAAAAACACTGAATGAAAATGTGCAGAAAGACGAAAATAGTGTTTTAATATCTGCCCCTTGTTTAAAAAATACAAAATAACTACAAACAAACAACCTTCACTTCACCTGCACCACACCT
>JBBPBX010015943.1:38156-48784 GCA_038048925.1 Garcialebias charrua | reverse complement strand
AGATTGTTGTGAGCAGCCACTTGTAACAAACCAACTGTGAAACTGTTCTCATCGTGTGAAAAGGTTTTTGTGTTTTTTTACTCTGCAGCAGTAGCACGTCGTCTCTCTTTTGACTTCAGCAGACATTAATCACAATTAGCTGAGCTCCTGCACATCTGCAGGAGATGGACATGAAAGGCTGCTGATCGGAGGTCAGTCATGTTAAGGATCAGTGATGTGCGTGAGCTGTGAGAAACCTACTGCGGTGCGTTCAGGTCAGCTGGGAATTCATACAGCCAGCTGTAGGAACGACAGTGTCTGCTTCACTCCAACACCCTGCCATGTGCTCTTTGTCTCAGCGTACATAGATGAAGTGAGCTGATGACAGACAGCTGAGTGATGGCAGCGCTCACCTCTGATGTCTCACTCACTCTCACACACACACACACACACACACACACACACACACACTCACACACACCACAGATAATGGTGCCATCTTTATGTTTGGTCTCAGCCTTCTTGGTCACAAACAGGTCTGTCCCTCTGATCCTGCTGCCAGCGGCATGTAGTGCGTCTCACTGTGTCTCACTGTGTCTCACTGTAGCCGTGTTTCCATCAAGGTTTCTAGGTGCGCATTTTGAAATATCGCAGCAGAAAAGCTTAGTGGAAACGGCAAAATGCGAGGTTACTTCCTGAAATGCGCTAAAAAGTTTATACGCTCGCTTGAGGTGGTTTTTGGGATCTTCGCAACCGAGCAGATGCGCTAAACGACAGATGGAAACACATTTTCCGACTCATTTCTGACGTAGCGAACATTCACGTCACGTGACGTTCAGCTGTTGTCTCACTGTGTCTCACTGTGTTTCACTGTGTCTCACTGTGTCTCACTGTATTTCACTGTGTCTCACTGTGTCTCACTGTGTCTCACTGTGTTTCACTGTGTTTCACTGTGTTTCACTGTGTTTCACTGTGTCTCACTGTGTCTCACTGTGTTTCACTGTGTTTCACTGTGTCTCACTGTGTTTCACTGTGTGTCACTGTGTCTCACTGTGTCTCACTGTGTTTCACTGTATTTCACTGTCTCTCACTGTGTCTCACTGTGTCTCACTGTGTTTCACTGTGTCTCACTGTGTCTCACTGTGTTTCACTGTGTCTCACTGTGTTTCACTGTGTTTCACTGTATTTCACTGTGTTTCACTGTGTTTCACTGTGTCTCACTGTGTCTCACTGTGTCTCACTGTGTTTCACTGTGTCTCACTGTGTCTCACTGTGTTTCACTGTGTATCACTGTGTTTCACTGTGGTTCACTGTATTTCACTGTGTCTCACTGTGTCTCACTGTGTCTCACTGTGTTTCACTGTATTTCACTGTGTCTCACTGTGTCTCACTGTGTTTCACTGTATTTCACTGTGTCTCACTGTGTTTTTGTGTTTCACTGTGTCTCACTGTATTTAACTGTGTCTCACTGTGTCTCACTGTGTTTCACTGTATTTCACTGTGTTTCACTGTGTTTCACTGTGTTTCACTGTGTATCACTGTGTTTCACTGTGTCTCACTATGTTTCACTGTGTTTCACTGTATTTCACTGTGTCTCACTGTGTTTCACTGTGTTTCACTGTGTCTCACTGTGTCTCACTGTGTATCACTGTGTTTCACTGTATTTCACTGTGTCTCACTGTATTTCACTGTGTCTCACTGTGTCTCACTGTGTTTCACTGTATTTCACTGTGTCTCACTGTATTTCACTGTGTCTCACTGTATTTCACTGTGTCTCACTGTGTTTCACTGTGTTTCACTGTGTCTCACTGTGTTTCACTGTGTTTCACTGTGTTTCACTGTGTCTCACTGTGTTTCACTGTGTTTCACTGTGTTTCACTGTGTTTCACTGTGTCTCACTGTGTTTCACTGTGTTTCACTGTGTTTCACTGTGTCTCACTGTGTTTCACTGTGTTTCACTGTGTTTCACTGTGTCTCACTGTGTTTCACTGTGTTTCACTGTGTTTCACTGTTTCACTGTATTTCACTGTGTCTCACTGTATTTCACTGTGTCTCACTGTGTTTCACTGTGTTTCACTGTGTCTCACTGTGTTTCAGTGTGTTTCACTGTGTCTCACTGTGTTTCACTGTGTTTCACTGTGTTTCACTGTGTTTCACTGTGTCTCACTGGTCTCACTGTGTTTCACCGTGTCTCACTGTGTTTCACTGTGTTTCACTGTTTCACTGTATTTCACTGTGTCTCACTGTATTTCACTGTGTCTCACTGTGTTTCACTGTGTTTCACTGTGTCTCACTGTGTTTCACTGTGTTTCACTGTGTCTCACTGTGTTTCACTGTGTTTCACTGTGTTTCACTGTGTCTCACTGTGTTTCACTGTGTTTCACTGTGTTTCACTGTGTTTCACTGTGTCTCACTGTCACTGTGTCTCACTGTGTTTCACTGTGTTTCACTGTGTCTCACTGTGTTTCACTGTGTTTCACTGTGTCTCACTGTGTTTCACTGTGTTTCACTGTGTTTCACTGTGTTTCACTGTGTCTCACTGTGTCTCACTGTGTTTCACTGTGTCTCACTGTGTTTCACTGTGTTTCACTGTTTCACTGTATTTCACTGTGTCTCACTGTATTTCACTGTGTCTCACTGTGTTTCACTGTGTTTCACTGTGTCTCACTGTGTTTCACTGTGTTTCACTGTGTCTCACTGTGTTTCACTGTGTTTCACTGTGTCTCACTGTGTTTCACTGTGTTTCACTGTGTCTCACTGTGTTTCACTGTGTTTCACTGTGTTTCACTGTGTCTCACTGTTTCACTGTGTTTCACTGTGTCTCACTGTGTTTCACTGTGTTTCACTGTGTCTCACTGTGTTTCACTGTGTTTCACTGTGTTTCACTGTGTCTCACTGTGTTTCACTGTGTCTCACTGTGTTTCACTGTGTTTCACTGTGTCTCACTGTGTTTCACTGTGTTTCACTGTGTCTCACTGTGTTTCACTGTGTTTCACTGTGTCTCACTGTGTTTCACTGTGTTTCACTGTGTCTCACTGTGTTTCACTGTGTCTCACTGTGTTTCACTGTGTCTCACTGTGTTTCACTGTGTCTCACTGTGTTTCACTGTGTCTCACTGTGTCTCACTGGGTCTCACTGTGTTTCACCGTGTCTCACTGACCACAACAAAACACAAAAGTCTTAATATTATGAGAATAAAATGGGCCTGTCAATCAATCCAGTAGGCGTGTCAGCAAATGACCAATCCGAAGCTAAATGAGTTGTAATATTATCGGGTTCATTACATTTTAACTGTGATCAAATGAAGTATGTTGAGCATCTTGTTAAGTTATACTTGTTATATTGACATTTAATTATGTTGCACTTTGTAGCACTTTGAGATTTTCATTAATGAAAAGTGCGTTATAAATTGGATTCATTATTATTATTATTATTACTTTGGTACTGGTTTTACAAATAAGGAGATAGTTAATGTGTTAGCATAGCAGCATCAGATTATTATCAGTATCAGGACTTTGAACCTGCTAACAGGCAGGTGGTAGCTCTGATGGGCTGCAGCAGCTCTCTGCAGGTAACGAGCATTTAGCTTCGGATTGCTCATTTGTTGACACGCCCACTGGATTGACTGACAGGTCACATCGCGGATCCAAATAATGGAGGCAAAAATAAATGAATAAATGAATGAGAACTGAAAAACAAAAAACAAAGTCTTGTTGTGGCTGAGTGGTTAGAGCAGTTGTCCTCCAATGCAAGAGCTGGGGGTTCGAATCCACCAGAAGCCACATGCTGATGTGTCCATGTGCAAGACACAGAACCCCTCATTGCCTCCGATGTGTGTCCCATCAGTGTCTGAATGCAATAAACACTGATTAGTCTCTTTAGAATGATTTGTTCAATTAGCTTTGTAGAGATCTGTGGGCGGCCGTGGCGTAGTGGTAATGGCAGTCGTCCCCCGATCGGAAGGTTGGCGGTTCGAATCCCGGTTCCTCACACCATGTGTCGTTGTGTCCTTGGGCAAGACACTTAACCCCGAGTTGCTTCCGGTAGGACTGGAAAGCACCTTGCATGGTAGTCTGCCGCTACCGGTGTATGAATGTGTGTAGCACTTTGAGATTTTCACTAATGAAAAGTGCGTTATAAATTGAATTCATTATTATTATTATTATCTTGTAGAGTGCTGTATGAATGGGTAAATGAGACACAGATTGTGTTGTAAAGAGCTTTGAGTATCTCATTAAGATAGAAAGGAGCTGTATAAGTACAGTCCATTTACAACTTTATTCTTGTAATTTTATGGCTTTTAATTGTTTTTTCTTAGCGTGGCCCTAAAGCTCCACATTGTATCAGACTTTCGAATGAAAGACGATCTGTTTCTCCCAAAAATAAACTGTCCAGATGACAAGATTTAACCTTTTTTACCCCATGATGAGGTCGGTGAAAAGTGCAAAAGTTTTCAGCACCTGGTATCCCTAGGCGGTCTCCCATCCAAGAACTAAACAGGCCCGACCCTGCTTATCTTCTGAGATCAGGCATGTCCAGGATGGTAAAAGAGAAACTCTGTCACAAGAAGGACTTTGAAAGGATCACAGCAAACAAAGACTAAACTTCTGCAACCAGAAGTTACAACATATATCTACATTTACAACACAAAACAAAAACGCAACTAGCTTTAGCCGTTAATGTCTTGAGTGCAACGTGTTTGTAATTCAAAGCCACGAGAAGTTTGTTGGAGGAAAAAGGGGTGACCATGGGTTAATAAAAAGTGATGCACAGGTCAGCATTATGGTGACATAACCCAGAGCTCAGAGAACCTTTCTGGGTTGGAATGGACGGCCTAAAAGTCAAAGTTGTGTAAAAATTCAGAAGCAGGCAGATTCTCTTCCCTCCTGAAACGAGTCTTTCTTTCTTTAAAAACACTGAGGGACAGGTATAGAGCCGACACACTGTCAATACATTTTAGACTGCACTCAGATAAACACACGCACACAGCTGGCTGAAAAAGTTTGCTCGTCCCTGAATATTCTTTCTGTTGTGTTGCCATACAGCCCAGAGATTCATCAAACTTCTTATTCTTTATGATCCCTGACCAGGAAAATCACTGGAATGACACTTTAACTGACAATATGTCGCTTTAGCTGTGCTGCTCATTATCCATGTTGCTGATTATCCATGCTGCTCATTATCCATGCTGATGATTATCCATGCTGCTCATTATCCATGTTGCTCATTATCCATGCTGCTCATTATCCATGCTGCTGATTATCCATGCTGCTGATTATCCATGCTGCTCATTATCCATGCTGCTCATTATCCATGCTGCTGATTATCCATGCTGCTGATTATCCATGCTGCTCATTATCCATGCTGATGAATATCCATGCTGCTCATTATCCATGCTGATGATTATCCATGTTGCTCATTATCCATGTTGCTCATTATCCATGCTGATGAATATCCATGCTGCTCATTATCCATGCTGATGAATATCCATGCTGCTCATTATCCATGCTGATGAATATCCATGCTGCTCATTATCCATGCTGATGATTATCCATGTTGCTCATTATCCATGCTGCTCATTATCCATGCTGATGAATATCCATGCTGCTCATTATCCATGCTGATGATTATCCATGCTGCTCATTATCCATGTTGCTCATTATCCATGTTGCTCATTATCCATGTTGCTCATTATCCATGCTGATGAATATCCATGCTGATGATTATCCATGTTGCTCATTATCCATGCTGCTCATTATCCATGCTGATGAATATCCATGCTGCTCATTATCCATGCTGATGATTATCCATGCTGCTCATTATCCATGTTGCTCATTATCCATGTTGCTCATTATCCATGTTGCTCATTATCCATGCTGATGATTATCCATGCTGCTCATTATCCATGTTGCTCATTATCCATGCTGCTCATTATCCATGTTGCTCATTATCCATGCTGATGAATATCCATGCTGCTCATTATCCATGCTGATGATTATCCATGTTGCTCATTATCCATGTTGCTCATTATCCATGCTGATGAATATCCATGCTGCTCATTATCCATGCTGATGATTATCCATGTTGCTCATTATCCATGTTGCTCATTATCCATGCTGATGAATATCCATGCTGCTCATTATCCATGCTGATGAATATCCATGCTGCTCATTATCCATGCTGATGAATATCCATGCTGCTCATTATCCATGCTGATGATTATCCATGTTGCTCATTATCCATGCTGCTCATTATCCATGCTGATGAATATCCATGCTGCTCATTATCCATGCTGATGATTATCCATGCTGCTCATTATCCATGCTGCTCATTATCCATGCTGCTCATTATCCATGCTGATGATTATCCATGCTGCTCATTATCCATGTTGCTCATTATCCATGCTGCTCATTATCCATGTTGCTCATTATCCATGCTGATGAATATCCATGCTGCTCATTATCCATGCTGATGATTATCCATGTTGCTCATTATCCATGTTGCTCATTATCCATGCTGATGAATATCCATGCTGCTCATTATCCATGCTGATGATTATCCATGTTGCTCATTATCCATGCTGCTCATTATCCATGCTGATGAATATCCATGCTGCTCATTATCCATGCTGATGATTATCCATGCTGCTCATTATCCATGTTGCTCATTATCCATGCTGCTCATTATCCATGCTGCTCATTATCCATGTTGCTGATTATCCATGCTGCTCATTATCCATGCTGCTCATTATCCATGCTGATGATTATCCATGCTGCTCATTATCCATGTTGCTCATTATCCATGTTGCTCATTATCCATGCTGCTCATTATCCATGTTGCTCATTATCCATGCTGCTCATTATCCATGCTGCTCATTATCCATGTTGCTCATTATCCATGCTGCTCATTATCCATGCTGCTCATTATCCATGCTGCTCATTATCCATGCTGCTCATTATCCATGCTGCTCATTATCCATGCTGCTGATTATCCATGCTGCTGATTATCCATGCTGCTCATTATCCATGCTGCTCATTATCCATGCTGCTGATTATCCATGCTGCTGATTATCCATGCTGCTGATTATCCATGCTGATGATTATCCATGCTGATGATTATCCATGCTGCTGATTATCCATGCTGCTGATTATCCATGCTGCTCATTATCCATGCTGCTCATTATCCATGCTGATGATTATCCATGATGCTGATTATCCATGCTGCTGATTATCCATGCTGCTGATTATCCATGCTGCTCATTATCCATGCTGATGATTATCCATGTTGCTCATTATCCATGCTGCTCATTATCCATGCTGCTCATTATCCATGATGCTCATTATCCATGATGCTCATTATACATGCTGCTCATTATCCATGCTGCTGATTATCCATGCTGCTCATTATCCATGCTGCTCATTATCCATGCTGCTCATTATCCATGCTGATGAATATCCATGCTGCTCATTATCCATGCTGATGATTATCCATGTTGCTCATTATCCATGCTGCTCATTATCCATGCTGATGAATATCCATGCTGCTCATTATCCATGCTGATGATTATCCATGCTGCTCATTATCCATGTTGCTCATTATCCATGCTGCTCATTATCCATGCTGCTCATTATCCATGTTGCTCATTATCCATGCTGCTCATTATCCATGCTGCTCATTATCCATGCTGCTGATTATCCATGCTGCTCATTATCCATGTTGCTCATTATCCATGTTGCTCATTATCCATGCTGCTCATTATCCATGTTGCTCATTATCCATGCTGCTCATTATCCATGCTGCTCATTATCCATGCTGCTCATTATCCATGCTGCTCATTATCCATGCTGCTCATTATCCATGCTGCTCATTATCCATGCTGCTCATTATCCATGCTGCTCATTATCCATGCTGCTCATTATCCATGCTGCTCATTATCCATGTTGCTCATTATCCATGCTGATGAATATCCATGCTGCTCATTATCCATGCTGATGATTATCCATGTTGCTCATTATCCATGCTGCTCATTATCCATGCTGATGAATATCCATGCTGCTCATTATCCATGCTGATGATTATCCATGCTGCTCATTATCCATGTTGCTCATTATCCATGTTGCTCATTATCCATGCTGCTCATTATCCATGCTGCTCATTATCCATGCTGCTCATTATCCATGCTGCTCATTATCCATGCTGCTCATTATCCATGCTGCTCATTATCCATGTTGCTCATTATCCATGCTGCTCATTATCCATGCTGCTCATTATCCATGCTGCTCATTATCCATGTTGCTCATTATCCATGTTGCTCATTATCCATGCTGCTGATTATCCATGCTGCTCATTATCCATGTTGCTCATTATCCATGCTGCTCATTATCCATGCTGCTCATTATCCATGCTGCTCATTATCCATGCTGATGATTATCCATGCTGATGATTATCCATGCTGATGATTATCCATGCTGCTCATTATCCATGCTGATGATTATCCATGCTGATGATTATCCATGCTGCTCATTATCCATGCTGATGATTATCCATGCTGATGATTATCCATGTTGCTCATTATCCATGCTAATGATTATCCATGCTGCTCATTATCCATGCTGATGATTATCCATGCTGATGATTATCCATGCTAATGATTATCCATGCTGCTCATTATCCATGCTGATGATTATCCATGCTGATGATTATCCATGCTGATGATTATCCATGCTGCTCATTATCCATGCTGCTCATTATCCATGCTGATGATTATCCATGCTGCTCATTATCCATGCTGATGATTACCCATGCTGATGATTATTCATGCTGATGATTATCCATGCTGCTCATTATCCATGCTGATGATTATCCATGATGCTCATTATCCATGCTGATGATTACCCATGCTGATGATTATCCATGCTGATGATTTCTTGCCTTTAAGCTGCACACAACAGACTCAAGTTCAGGCTGCTGTTTAATACACCGTATTATTAGGCCTGTCGTGATAAAGAATAAATCAATTAATCGCATGATAAATGAAAATGATCATCCTCATTTTCATTGATCAGCTTTATCGTTTCTTCGTCTCTCTCTTTCTCCTGAAGACATCGGATGACAAAAGGCTAAACTCTGGTGCTCGTCAAAGACCCCTCCCTTTCTCTTTTCTTTAAAATTAGTTTTAACCATCCAAAATCGTGTTTTTGGATGGTTAAAAGCAGCTAAGCTGAGAAGCTAAGCTACGAGCTAAGCTAACAGGCCGACCACAGGAAAATACTTCATTCTTGTCGAAGCTCCAAAATTCACGGTTTAAACCTGTGCCTTCATGTAAAAAGTCTTTTTTTTTTACTCTTCAAAAAGAAGCTGAGAATTTGTTTACTGATTTTTTAAATAAAATTGTTGTGTGACAAATGCTATGTTAAAGAGCTCAAACCACACCGAGCATCTGCCATTTTGAGAACCGAAGAAGAAAGACAGCCCATGTGATGTTGAGGTGTCTCTCCCATTTTTCTTAAAGAGACACACTGCTCGCTCCCTCACTATCCATCCTTTGGTTCAAACATATTTTACTGCCATCTGGTGGTCAAAAAAGGTACTACACACAACAAATAACCAACATTTCTTCTTAAGATTAACAATAATTACTGATTATTGTCAAATTTCAAACAATATTATTGTTTATCACAATGATATCTGAGACAATTAATCGGCCAGAAAAATGTGTTATCGTGACAGGCCTACGTATTATATTATATTATTTTTGTTTAGTGTACCTGTATATCTTAGATCCTCATTTACTGTTTTACTGTACCTCCATCCATCCATCCATCCATTTTCTTCCGCTTATCCGGGGTCGGGTCGCGGGGGTAGCAGCCTAAGTAGGGAGGCCCAGACTTCCCTCTCCCCAGCCACTTGGAGCAGCTCCTCTGGGGGAATCCCAAGGCGTTCCCAGGCCAGCCGAGAAACATAGTCCCTCCAGCGTGTCCTGGGTCTTCCTCTGGGTCTCCTCCCGGTGGGACATGCCCGGAACACCTCACCAGGGAGGCGTCCAGGAGGCATCCTAACCAGATGCCCGAGCCACCTCAACTGGCTCCTCTCGATGTGGAGAAGCAGCGGCTCTACTCCGAGTCCCTCCCGGATGACTGAGCTTCTCACCCTATCTCTAAGGGAGAGTCCAGACACCCTGCGGAGAAAACTCATTTCAGCCGCTTGTATCCGAGATCTCGTTCTTTCGGTCATAACCCAAAGCTCATGACCATAGATGAGGGTGGGAACGTAGATCGATCGGTAAATTGAGAGCTTTGCCTTTTGACTCAGCTCTCTCTTCACCACGACAGACCGGTACAGCGCCCGCTTCACTGCGGACGCTGCACCTATCCGCCTATCGATCTCACGCTCCAGTTTTCCCTCATTCGTGAACAAGATCCCGAGATACTTAAACTCCTCCACTTGGGGCAGGACCTCCTCCCCGAGGAGGACTTTTTACTTTTTTTTACTGTACCTTAAGTACACAATTTTGTTCCACATCATGTAGCACATGTGATGCGAATGACAGTAAAGAAGTTTGAACCTTATTGGTAGAAGGTTATTTTCTGTCTTCCAGCTAAATGAAGGATCCAAACCACAGCCTGTCACTGGACCTGCAGGGTGCTGGT
>JBBPBX010015943.1:25209-37002 GCA_038048925.1 Garcialebias charrua | reverse complement strand
ATAGCAGCCTGAACATGAGTCTTTTGTGATCAGATGGGTATGAATACAATAGATTAAATGCAAGAAATCAGCAACATGGATAATCACATATCACAATTAAAGTGTCATTGCAGTGTTTATTCTTATTATTTATTTATTCATGAGTCTAACAGCCTCAGGGTAGAAGCTGTTCCTCAGTCTAGTGGTTCTACACTTAATGCTCGGAGTGGGGAAAAAGTGTGTGTGCTGGGTGAGTGTGGTCCTTCTTGATGCAGGTGGACCTCTCCCTGCATCTGGAGGTATAGATGTCTGTGATGGTGGGGAGACTGACTCCAACATCTTCTGTGCAGCCTTCACTAATCTCTGCAGAGCTCTCCTTTCTCCAGCAGAGCAGCTCCTGTGTGACATATTGATGCTGAAGTGCAGAGGACTATTAGCCATAGGGTCGTAACCATTATATGTGAAGGGGACAAGTCCCACCCACATTCAATAAACCAGGGGTGCTCACACTTTTTCAGCATGCAAGCTACTTATAAAACAACCAAGTCAAAATGATCTACCCACTACAAAAATGCAAAACATATAATTATCTCCAAATGTATTAAGGATTGTTTTTATGTACAATGTATGTTGATGTACCTTGCATAACTGAATAAGCCAATATTGCAAAACACATATAATTAATAATTATTAAAAAAAATGTAATTACCTGCGTTTACTTTGATGACTTGCACTGAATTGAATCAGCCAGGGATGCATAGTCTGGACCAGGGTCACCAACACAGTGCCCGCGGGCACCCGGGTGCCCCCAAGGACCATTTGAGGTGCCCACGGACCTGTTCTAAAAATAGCACAACTCACTACTAAGCTGCATTTAAAATTTATTTATTCTTTTTTGTATTATATATATTTTAAAATGTCTATCTTAAAAATATGTTATTAAAAATATGTTTATTATACATTTTCAGATGTTGAATAGACAGTGTCAAGAACAGAAAGAGTCCTGTCAGGTACAGAACAGCTAGAGTCCTGTCAGATGTTGAATAGACAATGTCAAGAACAGCAAGAGTCCTGTCAGATACTGAACAGCTAGAGTCCTGTCAGATGCTGAACAGCAAGAGTCCTGTCAGATGCTGAACAGCTTGAATCCAATAAGATGCTGAACAGCAAGAATCCTGTCAGAAGCTGAACAGCTAGAGTCCTGTCAGATGCTGAACAGAAAGAGTCCTGTCAGATGCTGAACAGCAAGAGTCCTGTCAGATGCTGAACAGCTAGAATCCTGTTTTTGAACAGCTAGAGTTCTATCAGATGCTGAACAGATAGTCCTGTCAGATGCTGAACAGCAAGAATCCTGTCAGATACTGAACAGCTAGAGTTGTTAGAAAAAGATGCTGGACAGCTAGAGTCCTGTCAGATGTTTAACAGACAAAGTTCTGTCAGATGCTGAACAGCTGGAGTCCTGTCAGATGATGAATAGACAGCGTCCTGTAAGATGCTGAACAGATAGAGTCCTGTCAGATGCTGAACAGCAAGAGTCCTATCAGATGCTGAACAGCTAGAGTCCTGTCAGATGCTGAACAGCAAGAGTCCTGTCAGATGATGAACAGATAGAATCCTGTCAGATGCTGAACAGAAAGAGTCCTGTCAGGTGTTGAACAGCTAGAGTCCTGTCAGATGTTTAACAGACAGAGTCCTGTCAGATGCTGAACAGTTAGAATGCTATATCATTTTTGAACAGCTAGAGTCCATTTAGATGCTGAACAGCTATCAACAGATTCTGTCAGATGCTCAACAGATAGTACTGTCAGATGCTGAACAGACATAGTCCTGTCAGATGTCTGTCATGTGTTGATCAGATAGAGTCCTATCAGATGCTGAACAGATGCACAACATCCTGTCAGATGTTAAACAGCTAGAGTCCTGTCAGATGTTGAATAGACAGAGTCCTTGTAAGATGTTGAACAAATAGAATCCTGTTTTTGAACAGCTAGAGTTCTATCAGATGCACAACAGATAGAGTCCTATCAAATGCAGAATAATTTGAATCCTATCAGATGCTGAACAGCTAGAGTCCTGTCAGATGCTGAGCAGCTAGAGTCCTGTCAGATGCTGAACAGACATAGTCCTGTCAGATATTGAACAGCGAGAGTCTTGTTTTTGAACAGCTAGAGTTCTATCAGATGCTGAACAGATAGTACTGTCAGATGCTGAACAGACATAGTCCTGTCAGATGTTGAACAGCTAGAATCCTGTTTTTGAACAGCTAGAGTTCTATCAGATGCTGAACAGATAGTCCTGTCAGATGCTGAACAGCAAGAATCCTGTCAGATACTGAACAGCTAGAGTCCTGTCAGATGCTGAACAGACTGAGTCCTCCCAGATGCTGAACAGCTAGAGTTGTTAGAAAAAGATGCTGGACAGCTAGAGTCCTGTCAGATGTTTAACAGACAGAGTCCTGTCAAATGCTGAACAGCTAGAGTCCTGTAAGACATTGATCAGCTAGATTCCTGTTTTTCAACAGAGTTCTATCAGATGGACAACAGATAGAGTCCTATCAGATGCAGAACAGCTTGAATCCAATCAGATGCTGAACAACAAGAGTCCTGTCAGAAGCTGAACAGCTAGAGTCCTGTCAGATGCTGACCAGCTAGAGTCCTGTCAGATGTTGATAAGACAGTGTCAAGAACAGAAAGAGTCCTGTCAGGTACAGAACAGCTAGAGTCCTGTCAGATGTTGAATAGACAATGTCAAGAACAGCAAGAGTCCTGTCAGATACTGAACAGCTAGAGTCCTGTCAGATGCTGAACAGCAAGAGTCCTGTCAGATGCTGAACAGCTTGAATCCAATAAGATGCTGAACAGCAAGAGTCCCGTCAGAAGCTGAACAGCTAGAGTCCTGTCAGATGCTGAACAGCTAGAATCCTCTTTTTGAACAGCTAGAGTTCTATCAGATGCTGAACAGATAGTCCTGTCAGATGCTGAACAGCTACAGTCCTATCAGATGCTGAACAGCAAGAGTCCTGTCAGATGCTGAACAGCTAGAGTTCTGTCAGATAATAAACAGCTAGATTCCTGTCAGATGCTGAACAGCTAGATTCCTGTCAGATGCTGAACAGCTATTCTGTCAGATGCTCAACAGGTAGAGTCCTGTCAGATGCTGAACAGAAAGAGTTCTGTCATGTGTTGAACAGATAGAGTCCTGTCAGATGCTGAACAGGAAGCGTCCTGTCAGATACTGAACAGCTAAAGTCCTGTAAGATGCTGAACAGAGTCCGATCTGATGTTTAAAAGCTAGAGTCCTGGCAGATGCTGAACAGAAAGAGTCCTGTCAGGTGTTGAACAGCTTAGAGTCCTGTCAGATGTTGAACAGAGTCCTGTAAGATGCTGAACAGAGTCCGATCTGATGTTGAAAAGCTGTCCTGTCGGATGATGAACAGATAGAGTGCTATCAGACATCTGTCAGATGCTGAACAGCTAATGTCCTGTCAGATACTGAACAGCAAGAGTCCTGTCAGATGCTGAAAAGCTAGAATTCTGTCAGATGCTGAACAGATAGAGTCCTGTCAGATATTGAACAGCGAGAGTCCTGTCAGATGTTGAACAGCTAGAATCCTGTTTTTGAACAACTAGAGTTCTATCAGATGCTGAACAGCTAGAGTCTTGTCAGATGCTGAACAGACAGAGTCCTACCAGATGCTGAACAGCTAGAGTTGTTAGAGTAAGATGCTGGACAGCTAGAGTCCTGTCAGATGTTTAACAGACAAAGTCCTGTCAGATGCTGAACAGGTAGAGTCCTGTCAGATGCTGAACAGAAAGAGTTCTGTCATGTGTTGAACAGATAGAGTCCTGTCAGATGCTGAACAGGAAGCGTCCTGTCAGATACTGAACAGCTAAAGTCCTGTAAGATGCTGAACAGAGTCCGATCTGATGTTTAAAAGCTAGAGTCCTGGCAGATGCTGAACAGAAAGAGTCCTGTCAGGTGTTGAACAGCTTAGAGTCCTGTCAGATGTTGAACAGAGTCCTGTAAGATGCTGAACAGAGTCCGATCTGATGTTGAAAAGCTGTCCTGTCGGATGATGAACAGATAGAGTGCTATCAGACATCTGTCAGATGCTGAACAGCTAATGTCCTGTCAGATACTGAACAGCAAGAGTCCTGTCAGATGCTGAAAAGCTAGAATTCTGTCAGATGCTGAACAGATAGAGTCCTGTCAGATATTGAACAGCGAGAGTCCTGTCAGATGTTGAACAGCTAGAATCCTGTTTTTGAACAACTAGAGTTCTATCAGATGCTGAACAGTTAGAGTCTTGTCAGATGCTGAACAGACAGAGTCCTACCAGATGCTGAACAGCTAGAGTTGTTAGAGTAAGATGCTGGACAGCTAGAGTCCTGTCAGATGTTTAACAGACAAAGTCCTGTCAGATGCTGAACAGCTAGAGTCCTGTCAGATGTTGAATAGACAGCGTCCTGTAAGATGCTGAACAGATAGAGTCCTGTATGACATTGATCAGCTAGATTCCTGTTTTTGAACAGAGTTCTATCAGATGGACAACAGATAGAGTCCTATCAGATGCAGAACAGCTTGAATCCGATCAGATGCTGAACAGCAAGTGTCCTGTCAGATGCTGAACAGATAGAGTCCTGTCAGATGCTGAACAGGAAGAGTCCTGTTAGATGCTGAACAGCTAGAGTCCTGTCAGATGATGAACAGATAGAGTCCTATCCGATACTGAATAGACATAGTCCTGTCAGATACTGAACAGCTAAAGTCCTGTAAGATGCTGAAGAGAGTCCGATCTGATGTTTAAAAGCTAGAGTCCTGGCAGATGCTGAACAGAGTCCTGTAAGATGCTGAACAGAGTCCGATCTGATGTTGAAAAGCTGTCCTGTCGGATGATGAACAGATAGAGTCCTGTAAGATGCTGAAAAGAGTCTGATCTGATGTTGAAAGGCTGTCCTGTCAGATGCTGAACAGCTAGAGTCCTGTCAGATGCTGAACAGACATAGTCCTGTCAGATATTGAACAGCGAGAGTCCTGTCAGATGTTGAACAGCTAGAATCCTGTTTTTGAACAGCTAGAGTTCTATCAGATGCTGAACAGATAGTCCTGTCAGATGCTGAACAGCAAGAGTCCTGTCAGATGCTGAACAGCAAGAGTCCTGTCAGATGCTGAACAGACTGAGTCCTGTCAGATGCTGAACAGACTGAGTCCTACCAGATGCTGAACAGCTAGAGTTGTTAGAGAAAGATGCTGGACAGCTAAAGTCCTGTCAGATGTTTAACAGCTAGAGTCCTGTCAGATGTTGAATAGACAGAGTCCTGTAAGACATTGATCAGCTAGATTCCTGTCAGATGGACAACAGATAGAGTCCTATCAGATGCTGAACAGAGTCTGATCTGATGTTGAAAGGCTGTCCTGTCAGATGCTGAACAGCAAGAGTCCTGTCAGAAGCTGAACAGCTAGAGTCCTGTCAGATGCTGAACAGAGTCCTGTCAGATGCTGAACAGATAGAGTCCTGTCAGATGTTGAACAGCTAGAGTCCATTTAGATGATGAACAGCTATCAACAGATTCTGTCAGATGCTCAACAGCTAGAGTCCTGTCAGATGCTGAACAGATAGAGTCCTGTCAGATGCTGAACAGAAAGAGTCCTGTCAGATGCTGAACAGCAAGAGTCCTGTCAGATGCTGAACAGCTAGACTTCATTCATTCAACCTTTATTTATACAGGCTAGCCTCGTTGAGTCACGGGGACTCATTTACAAGAGGGACCTGTCTCACTCACACCAAACAACCATCCACTCTCTCACTCACACCTAGGTCAATTTAGAGTCACCAATCAGCCTAACATGCATGTTTTTTGGTCTGTGGGAGGAAACTGGAGTACCCAGAGGAAACCCACTCATACACGGGGAGAACATGCAAACTCCACTCAGAAAGGACCCGGAACGGGATTTGAACCGGCAACCTTCTCGCTGAGAGGCAGCAGCTCTACCAGTTGTGCCACCATGCTGCCCAAAAGAGTCCTGTCAGATGTTGAACAGCTAAAGTCCTGTCAGATGTTGAACAGAAACGGTCCTGTCAGATGCTGAACAGCAAGAGTCCTGTCAGATGCTGAACAGATAGAGTCCTAGCCGATGTTGAAAAGCTAGAGTCCTGTCAGATACTGAACAGCTAAAATCCTGTAAGATGCTGAACAGTGTCCGATCTGATGTTGAACAGCTAGAGTCCTGTCAGATGCTGAACAGAAAGAGTCCTGTCAGATGTTTAACAGACATAGTCCTGTCAGATATTGAAATGCTAGAATCCTGTTTTTGAAAAGCTAGATGCACAACCGATTGAGTCCTATGAGATGCTGAACAGCTAGAATCCTATTCGATGTTTGACAGCTAGATTCCTATCAGATGTTTAACAGCCATAGTCCTCTCCGGTGTTGACCATCTAGAGTCATATCAGATGGTGAACAGTAAACCGTTCGATGCTAAACGTCTAGAGTCCTGTCAGGTACAGAACAGTTAGAATGCTATATCAGATGTTGAACAGCTAGAGTCCTGTAAGATGCTGGGCAGCTTGAGTCCTGTCAAATGCTGAAAACCTAGAGTCCTGTCAGATGTTGAACAGCTAGAGTCCTATCAGATGCTGAACAGCTAGAGTCCTGTCAAATGCTGAACAGAAAGAGTCCTTTAAGATGTTGAAAAGCTGTCCTGTCGGATGATGAACAGATAGAGTCCTGTCAGATGCTGAACAGCTAGAGTCCTGTCAGATGATGAACAGATAGAGTCCTATCCGATGTTGAAAAGCTATAGTCCTGTCAGATACTGAACAGCTAAAATCCTGTAAGATGCTGAACAGAGTCCGATCTGATGTTTAAAAGCTAGAGTCCTGTCAGATACTGATCAGATATAGTCCTGTCAGATGCTGAACAGCTAGAGTCCTGTCAGATGCTGAACAGCAAGAGTCCTGTCAGATGCTGAACAGCTAGAGTCCTGTCAGATGATGAACAGCTAGAGTCCTGTCAGATGCTGAACAGCTAAAGTCCTGTCAGATGATGAACAGATAGAGTGCTATCAGACATCTGTCAGATGCTGAACAGCTAATGTCCTGTCAGATACTGAACAGCTAGAGTCCTGTCAGATGCTGAACAGCTAGAATTCTGTCAGATGCTGAACAGATAGAGTCCTGTCAGATGCTGAGCAGCTAGAGTCCTGTCAGATGCTGAACAGACATAGTCCTGTCAGATGTTGAACAGCTAGAATCATGTTTTTGAAAAGCTAGATGCACAACCGATTGAGTCCTATGAGATGCTAAACAGCTAGATTCCTATCAGATGTTTAACAGCTATAGTCCTCTCCGGTGTTGACCATCTAGAGTCATATCAGATGGTGAACAGTAAACCGTTAGATGCTAAACATCTAGAGTCCTGTCAGGTACAGAACAGTTAGAGTCCCTTAGATTTTGAACTGCTAGAATCCTGATGTTGAACAGCTAGAGTCCTAGAGTCCTGTCAGGTGATGAACAGATGCACAACATCCTGTCAGATGATAAACAGCTAGAGTCCTGTCAGATGTTGAATAGACAGAGTCCTTGTAAGATGTTAAACAGACAGTGTCCTGTCAGATGCTGAACAGCTAGAGTCCTGTCAGATGCTGAACAGACATAGTCCTGTCAGATATTGAACAGCGAGAGTCCTGTCAGATGTTGAACTGCTAGAATCCTGTTTTTGAAAAGCTAGATGCACAACCGATTGAGTCCTATGAGATGCTGAACAGCTAGAATTCTATTCGATGCTTGGCAGCTAGATTCATATCAGATGTTTAACAGCTATAGTCCTCTCCGGTGTTGACTATCTATAGTCATATCAGATGGTGAACAGTAAACCGTTAGATGCTAAACATCTAGAGTCCTGTCAGGTACAGAACAGTTAGAGTACATTAGATTTTAAACTGCTAGAATCCTGATGTTGAATGGATTGAGTCCTGTCATATGTTGTGCAGCTAGAGTCCTGTCAGATGCTGAACAGATAGAGTCTTGTCAGATGCTGAACATGTAGAGTCCTGTCAGATGTTGAACTAACAGAGACCTGTCAGATGTTGAACTGACAGAGTCCTGTCAGATGCTGAACAGCAAGAGTCCTGTCAGATGATGAACAGAGTGATGTCTCTGTGTCACATCACACAGGACATAGCTAGAGTCCTGTGTAATGCTGAATAGTCCTGTCATGTTCAGATATTGAACAGCAAAAATCCTGATGTTGAATGGATTGAGTCCTGTCATATGTAGTACCGCAGAAAGAGTCCTATCAGATGCTGAACAGAGTCCGATCCTATGTTGAAAAGCTAGAGTCCTGTCAGATGTTGAACAGAGTCCTGTCAGATGCTGAACATGTACAAAAATAAAAGTACCAAAGCACAGACTGCCCTGGTTCTTGACTCGAGTCCCATTTTTATAAAACACAAACTATGTGGTCAAACTATGAACCACAGCAAGATACACGAGCTCTGCCAGAGACGGTCAGATCTCGCGATATCTTCTGTCGGGCCGACCAGCCTGCTCGAAAAGGCGCAAGAGGGGTCAAAGGCCACCCCATCAGCACTAAAACATGACGAGTAGCAATTCAACATGCCGTCAAGGCTCAGCGTGCATGCGCAGGCCTGGAAGGCGTGTCTACCAAATGATTGGGTCATGACAACGATATGTCGATATGCCCAACGATTGGGCAGCACGGTGGCACAACTGGTAGAGCTGCTGCCTCTCAGCGAGAAGGTTGCCGGTTCAAATCCCGGTCCGGGGCCTTTCTGGGTGGAGTTTGCATGTTCTCCCCGTGCATGCGTGGGTTTCCTCCGGGTACTCCGGTTTCCTCCCACAGACCAAAAAACATGCTTGTTAGGCTGATTGGTGACTCTAAATTGACCCTAGGTGTGAGTGTGAGAGTGGATGGTTGTTTGGTGTGAGTGAGACAGGTCCCTCTTGTAAATGAGTCCCCATGACTCAACGAGGCTAGCCTGTATAAATAAAGGTTGAATGAATGAATGAATGAATGTCACGGGCTCAAGTTGCAGTTCTCAAAAAGACCGCCCTACTTCACAGGGGTGCTGCAATCTAAGATCAACCTTACACGTGCACACGTGCTGAGGGAGGAAGTTTCGACAATGTTGCAAAAGGGAGCCTGAGGGCAGCCAGAAACAACCTGGACCGGGGCATCAGAAAGGCAAAGAGGCAGTATTCTGGGAAAATAGCTCACCGTTTCAAGGACAGCAGGGATACACGCAGTCTGTGGCAGGGAATACAGACCATCACAAACTACAAACCACCCCCCCAGACCTGTGACAGCTCAGCCTCTGCGCTGAATGAACTGAATGAGTTCTTTGCTCGGTTCGAGGCAAGTAACAGCACACCAGCACATAAACTCCCCCCCTCTCCTGATGGCCAGGTGCTGACGCTGTCCTCAGACAGCGTAAGGCGATCATTCATCAAGATTAACGCCCGGAAGGCCTCTGGTCCTGACAACATACCTGGTCGTGTGCTGAAGGACTGTGCAGGGGAACTCGCAGCGGTCTTCACGGACATCTTTAACATCTCACTGAGCCAGGCCATCGTCCCCACCTGTTTCAAAGCCACCACCATCATCCCTGTCCCAAAGAAGGCAACGCCCGCATGCCTCAATGACTATCGCCCAGTAGCACTCACCCCCATCCTGATGAAGTGCTTTGAACGGCTAGTCATGAAAAGCATCACATCTGTCCTCCCTGACTCCCTGGATCCCTTCCAATTTGCATACCGACCTAATCGCTCAACCGACGATGCCATCTCCTCTGCCCTTCACACAGCTCTCACACATCTGGACACGAAGGACTCCTATGTTAGAATTGTAATGGACCTACCCAGGGTCAAATTAAGGTTTTTGAACTGTCCAGTGATGACCTTTACTGACCACTCAGTAAAGCAAGACATTTACTACATAATCATTCATTTAGCTATAATCTGATAAATATAGTCACCAAAAGAGACTATTTCTATCTTTGATTTTATTCTAATGTGATCAAAAGAATAACTTTTGTCATTTTCATGATGTGTGCTTTTTAAGCTGTGTTATTCTGTGAGAGTTAAACTGTGTCCACTGCTGTGTTAAAGGGAAATATCGGGTCACAGAGACCCGACTGTTTTGTTTAGAAATAAGAAGACAGTTTAATCAGTTGTTTTTCATGAACAAGGCTCCAGCTTTCTCTGTCTGTTCCTAAACATTTCCCTCTGCTCTGGCTTTAACCTTGGGTATGATAAGGCAAGTGAACTCCTCTCTGTGTTCCTGTTTTAAGTTCTAACTGTGCGAGAACGCTGCAGAGTTGCTGGGAACTTCCAAAGAGATGTGAACTTTCCCAAGAGCTGGACACGTGTGGTCAAGAGCTAACGACCGGCGTCTTCAGCTAAGGACTGATAACAGGCTGTTATGAGTCTACTTCGAACAAGCCGAGCTCAAAAACTTTGTTTATTCCCTCCTGGAATAAGTTTATCTTGAAGTCAGAGGCCTGAAGCTGACATATTCTCTGATGACCAACGCGGAAGCCAGGAGACGTTGAAACGTAAACTAAAACCAGTTTTGGACGTGCTGGGACTAAAGGACTCTGTGCATCTGAAGGCTGGTGTCTTCCCTCTTACCGGGCTGTCGTCAAAAGGTAAAGGAGCTGTTTACAAAACGTACCTGGATTTTAGCAGAAGTCGGATGAAAAGTGTCACTCTGGTCTCATGCTCAGGATAATGTTCTTCTTAAATCTTTCCTCCTATTTCTTTTCCCTCTCAACCTAAGCTGGAAACTATATTTTAAGCTGAAATGCCCCTCAGACTAAATATGTGTAACATCTAATATTTATGTCTGTTGTGTTGAATTCAAGTGTGCTGACGTATTTGAATTGAAAGAAAGTGAAATCATGTCAATCAAGTGTAATGGTGTTAATTTAGTTGGTTTATTTTAAATAAATGATAGTGTCTCTTTGACATATCAAACTAAGTTAACGTGTCCATTGTCACTTAATGGCTCTGTTTATTTATCCATCATAAAGATCACAGAAATATTGGGTAAACTGAAAAAGAAGAGAATCCGTGAATTTACTATTCAATCTGAATAAGTAAATTAAGGTAAAAAGGAGGTCAGTATTAAACTGACCCCCTTTAACCCCTTACATCTGGTGGCCTCGTATCGGCTTCTAAAAGTTTATTGATAAATCTGTGGTCTCAGTCATGAACTGTAACGTCATGTTGGCATAGTGGGATCCAAGTTTTAAACTCTGAGGATAATAATTTGGCTGAGGTGTTCAAGACAGGCAGATTCTGCATGTTTTTATCATTTGAAGCTGTGAGATTATTATTGTTTCAACTCTGTTAGACGCTGTTGGAAGCATTCAGGTGAAGTTTTTGTCAGCCGTAGTCTGTGGAGGTTCTGGTTCGGTCCAGTTCACGCGGACTCCTGTACAAAGCTTTGTTTGACCGCCGAGTCAGAAGCCTGAAAGCTAATTTAACATCTACAAGATTGCTGTTGTGGTATTTTACATTTTAAAGAAGGTCGAAGCAGCATATATGTTAGAACGTTGTCGGATAGTGGTTCTGAAACCCGAATTCTGCTCCTTTAAAGTGGACGGAACCGACCTGAACGCGCTCCGAGTGAGTCCGTGTTTGTTCAAACAGCTGCAGTGCTGTGTTACTGAGCGTAACTAAGTTTGCCTGTCTAGATGTGCGCGCCGCATGTTTCAGAATTTTGGGAAGTTAAATTGTAGCGTTTGAGTTGTTTTAAGAGTCTATAAAGTTGTGGTCTGCTGTGCAAGCTA
>JBBPBX010015943.1:0-24880 GCA_038048925.1 Garcialebias charrua | reverse complement strand
TAATGCTGTTCCTGAATGTATTCTTTGTTGATGCAGATGTAGCACTGTAGACATTGTTATATTTGTTAGTCCAGGTACACTGAAGCTGCTGCTTATAAAACAGGCTCCACAAGCTCCTGTGTTGACAAAATTATAAAATCAGATTTTGCATTGGTATAAAAGTGTATTGTATTTGTTAACCAAACAAGGGCAATTTGATTGCTGGATTTCTATGTTTAGAGTTTTAAAATCATGCCTTGACTAACAGGAACAGCCAAGGTTTATGTAAGGTATCTTATGAACACATGCACCTATTTTTATTTTATATTTATTTTTCCTCTGGCTAAGCTCTTTCTACTATCCTCTCTGTAAATAGCCAAATTAGATGAGTCATTTTTAAGTGGGGGACTTTTATTTATTTTTATGGACCTTTTTGTGTCTGGGACCCTGTGTACATAATCTCGTTTTCAACACATGTACTACATGCGGTGCAAATGACAATAAATTCTCTCTGACTCTGACTCTGACTCTGAGAAGTGACAGTTAGGGCTGAGTGTTTACAGTCCATGAGGAAGAGAGCCAGAAGCCCCACTGTTTGAGTCAAAGCCACCTGACAGTTCAGTTTCAAACAAGGAGGCAGGAGATTTAGAGCAGATTTAGAAACAAAAGTTATTTTAATTCAAGTTTGTGTACAAAAGTTGAGCTGAAGTCAAACCTGTTAAATCACTGTTTGTAGCAGGCCTTAATAAGAGATGTTTTCTTTCACTGCACAGGACACGGCAGGTGTTGGTGATGATGAGGGAACCCCTGGTCCATCCTAGATGTTTGTGAGACGTGGGAAGACACCACCGCTACAGCTCAAACATGAGGGAAGCAGTGAGGAGCTGAGATTGGATCCAAATACAAACAAGTTGTTCCACTGAGCACTGTAATCTGACTGATTACATGTTTTTAAATCTCCAAAAGCAGTAATTTAATTTCACTATTGAAGCTCTCTCATTTGAAATGGATCAGAGCCTCCTAAAGCTCTCCACTCTTCTACCACCACCTCTGTTGGAAGAAGTGTCCTGTTTTGTTGAAAACATGTCCTGGACGACTGAGAATCTTCACCAGCATACTCCAAAAGCAGTCGAGGAAGCTGGGAGTTAGTCAGAAGATGTAATAATAATAATATAATTTAAACAGTGTTTAAATATTGTGCCTCATTTAGCTTGACTCATACGTTTTGTACAGTAATGTAACATTATCATCAAATTTCTTTTTAATAAAATGGCTAAAACGACTCTAAGCCTGTCTTAAACCAAAATACAGTACACATTTTTTTTGGGTGATAATACATCAATGAAGACAAAAGTCAGAATGTTTTGAACATTTTATTTTCTTACAAGTAGTAAGTAGTGTGACTGTAGTGTCAGGGTAGTCCTTGAAGTCTGCAGGTAGATTTCTGCATATCTGCTCTTCAGGTAGAGCCGAGTACTGTCAATAAAAAGTTGCTGTGAAAATCTGTGACCGTGGACTGATGGACACCGTACGGGTCAGCGAGGTCCTGTTGCTTTGATCCAAGGTCAAGGTCATTTAAGAACAGGAAGAACTCAACGGGCTGCAGGGTATGAGTTAAATAATCAATAAATAACACTGAACAACTGGTAATAACTAATAATTAAATCTCAATGTCACTACAGTACTTGTGCAATAACCTGTCACACAACCTGTGTAATGTTGATTATGTGCATACATATATATGCACATAAAGTTTTAAATATATATATATATATACTGTATACGTATATAAATATATACACATATATATATAATTATATATTATTATATATACTGTATGTGTATATATTTATATATATATATATTTAAAACTTTATGTGCATGCTAGCTTATATTACTAGCTTGAAATACTTGCAGTACCGTAGTTAATTCAAATTCATCCTGCTGCATTGTTATATCCGTCTCTCTTCAGGACTTTGTGAATATTATAATTACTTTTTCACTGTGCATGCTTTTAGTATACATACAGTAGTTTGTTCTTTGATTTTTAGCAAGTCAAATCTGCTCTTCTCATCCTGAGCACTTCATTGTACTGTTAACTCTGTGTTAACCTGTATAAGACAAATAAACACAAGTTGAACTTGATGGGGAGTTCCTCTCAGTTCTTGGTGAACACCGATCATGAATGGCAGAGCAGAGCAGTCATGGGGCCAGAAACACATCAGGAGGTCAGATGATGCAAACCTGGAAAAAACAAAACAAGTGTTCATATTTACCTACAAGTAAAAAACCAAACGGAGAACTCTTATGAGAGTTATGCTTTAAAATAAATTAATTACATCTCAGGAAACAGTTCTGGTTTCATATTAAAGGAAACGGCAGAGAATATTTCAGAGGTGTAACAGCCCTGAAGTTACTAAGAGTTTACAAACATATTTACAGATTAGAAAACATATGTTAAAATCTGAATATTATTTTAAAAGTATGTAGTTACAAACTTGTATTAAATCACTCATCATGACTCCAACATTAAATCTACAAGTGTGGAGTCGAGTGATATTCATGTTTCTTACTGAGCTGCAGCTGTGTTCTCCTCCTCCTCGCTGTCCTCTTTGCTGCTTCTCCCAAAGCCCCGGTCATGGAAGTGGAAGGGATCTATTCCACTGGAACAATGCAGGTACAGCTCTTTTTTAACCACTGTTTGATGCTGGCTCTTGAATATTCTGAGGTTTAACACTAGGACTACCAAACATATGTACTTGTACATATTTTACCTATAGCTCCCATGGGAGACTGTAAAATGACAGATTGAATGAGCATTATCACGTCCATTGGTATGTATATGAGGCCATTTACATCACAGACTACAGAATCAGTTGCTATGGCAGATGAAGTTGCTAGGGGAGACTGCAAGTCCTGTCACCTGTCACCTATTCCACGGTCAAGGCGGGATTGCATTGGTCACTTTTATCTGAAGGGGGGATTGTACAGGTGATCCCCAACTTACGAACGAGTTCCATTTCTACGCCGGTTCGTATAGCTGAAACGCCGTAAGTTGAAGCCGCCGCAAGTCAAGAACTACCTGTGTTGGCCACTTTTATCTGAAGGTGGCGGGATTGTACAGGTGGTCCCCGACTTGCGAGATTGAATTAGCATTATCACGTCCATTGGTATGTATATCAGAGAGTCAGAGTCAGAGTCAGAGAGTCTTTATTGTCATTTGCACCGCATGTGGTACATGTGATGAAAACGAGATTATGTACACGGGGTCCCAGTTACATCCAACAACAAATGCAAGAGAAAAACAGTAATAACATCTAGAATAAACTAAGAAAAACATCAACTAGTAATACACTAAGCCTAATATAGTGGAAATAAACAGCAGCACGAACATGAGTTTGTATGAGCAGATGGTCACAGATGAACACAGATGAACATAGCAACAAGAAAACAGATCAGCATCAGCATGACGTGATATTTTGCAGTGTTTATTTTTTATTTTATTTTTATTTATTCATGAGTCTAACAGCCTCAGGGTAGAAGCTGTTCCTCAGTCTAGTGGTTCTACATTTGATGCTCCTCAACCTCCGTCCTGAGGGGAGTGGGACAAAGAGTGAGTGTGCTGGGTGAGTGAGGTCTTTCATGATGCAGGTGGCTCTTTTCCTGCATCTGGAGGTGTAAATGTCTGTGATGGTGGGGAGACTGACTCCAACAGACTTCTGTGCAGCCTTGGCCATATGAGGCCATTTATATCACAGACTACAGAATCAGTTGCTATGGCAGATGAAGTTGCTAGGGGAGACTGCAAGTCCTGTCACCTGTCACCTATTCCACGGTCAAGGCGGGATTGCATTGATCACTTTTATCTGAAGGGGGGGATTGTACAGGTGATCCCCAACTTACGAACGAGTTCCATTTCTACGCCGGTTTGTATAGCTGAAACGCCGTAAGTCGAGGACTACCTGTATTGGCCACTTTTATCTGAATGTGGGATTATATTGGTCACTTTTATCTGAAGGCGGGATTGTACAGGTGATCCCCGACTTACGAACGAGTTCCATCTCTACACTCGTTCGTATAGCCGAAAAGCCATAAGTCGAGGACTACCTGTATTGGCCACCTTTTTCTGAAGGTGGGATTATATTGGTCACTTTTATCTGAAGGCGGGATTGTACAGGTGATCCCCGACTTACGAACGAGTTCCATCTCTACACTCGTTCGTATAGCTGAAACGCCGTAAGTCGAGGACTACCTGTATTGGCCACTTTTATCTGAATGTGGGATTATATTGGTCACTTTTATCTGAAGGCGGGATTGTACAGGTGATCCCCGACTTACGAACGAGTTCCATCTCTACACTCGTTCGTATAGCCGAAAAGCCGTAAGTCGAGGACTACCTGTATTGGCCACCTTTTTCTGAAGGTGGGATTATATTGGTCACTTTTATCTGAAGGCGGGATTGTACAGGTGATCCCCGACTTACGAACGAGTTCCATCCAGTGTTGTATGGTCATAAGCATTGCCATAGAGAGGAAACAGAGGAAACTCTGTAAGCGACTGGACACTTTTCTTGTCGCCAAAGGTGTTGGCTCTCCATCCGTGGGATAGCATTCAATAGGGCTGTGATTCAGAGGTCTTCCAAGCTGTTCTTCACGCCACACTGTGCCATCTTTTGCGGTCTCTGTAATCCACTCGTGTCTCTCCATCCGACCTCTCTTTTTTGGAGGAGGTGAATTGTCCTCATCTTCGCCTGGAGGTGGTGAGGTGTCAGCTGTTGAATTTTGTTCATCTGCATTAGGAGGTGGTTCAGTCTCCTCATCTGTAGGACAATGTGTTTGAGATTTGATTAGTGAATCACATGTACCACATGCGGTGCAAATGACAATAAAGACTCTCTGACTCTGAAAGGTCACAATAATGGGAAATTAACACAAATGTAGTATTTGAATTATAATCCTGAAACATATTGTAAAGAAGGAAAAATAATGTGTTCCCCCCCCTCCCCCCAAAACAAAAAACAAAAAAAACAATGAAATATGCAGGTCTAGGTAAATTGTTTTGATTGTGGAAAAAATTAAATATCCTGCTTCGAATAAATAAATGTTTATTAAATGTTTTACTCCTTCTATTTGTTATGGTATTCATACATTTGCAAAGGAAATGACAGGAAAAACTGCTAAAACTAGCCATTTTTGTTGTTATTAGAACAAATAAAATTCAGTGTAAAGTTATTTTTGATCAAAGCTTGAAAGAGCCACTTTTGAGGGACCAAATGTGGCTCCAGAGCCGCAGGTTGACCCCTGTTCTACAAAAAATGCCAATAGGTCCAGATATTTTTTACAGAAATTTACACAACAAAACAAACCCCTCAGCTGCTAGGAATAAATACATTTTTCATGTTAACATTCATAAAAACATGTTAAAAACAACATATCTAGGCACGTTGTCCTGTTTTAAGTCAAAAAACAAGTCAAAATTGCTCAAATTAAGCAAGAATAATATTCTTGAACAATTGTAACTTATCAAGATGGTAGTTTTTACAATGTACCTCTTTCATAAAACACAACAACCGTAACTGGCTAAGTAGAAATTGTAAAAAATCTTACCAGAAGAAATTTCAGAATCAGAACTCATCTGAAAGTTTATTTCTTCCCCATCTGAGTCGCAGGGGTTGACATTGTTCAGTACCATGTCCAAAACTTGATGTGTTTTATAAAACTTTACCATATCTGCTGCTCTCCCAACACACTGAAGTGAGTGAAGTCAAGTCAAGAGTGTTTCAACACAGAAGATGTTGCAGAAGGTGTTGTCATTAGCAATTACATTTACATTGGAATGTTTGGAACTCAAGGCCCCCCAAGGCATTTTCCTAATAGCAACAGCACTCATCTACCCCCCCACCCTGTTTAGCATTTATGCAGAAGAAAAGTCTCCAGGGATACCCTAATGCATGCTCAATGTCTCCAGGGGTGAAAATTCCTCAAACTGTAATTTGACCATCTCTGGTAAGGGTAGTAATCATCTGAATATTCTGGTATTCCTAGTGTTAAAACGCCGGCTACAACCGAGTGTTAGCTTTAAGGCTAACTCGGTTAGCCACGAACTCTGGCATTAAAATATAAAAAACTAAGCGCTCTATTGTCCCTGCTATTCACTGGACACAACGGCACACAACAAATCTCTCTTGTTGTACCAGTAGCTCGCAGATAATTTACCTTTTGTGTCTTTTACATGGTCTAGTTCTAGAAGCTACCGCTAACAACACCAGCAGTAGATGAGAGCCGGAAGTGAAGCGTGTGAGTCATATTTTAACGGAAGTACGTCACCACTACCCGTGGCATATAGGCTATTTAGAGTTACCAATCAGCCTAACATGCATGTTTTTGGACTGTGGGAGGAAACCGGAGCACCCGGAGAAAACCCACGCTTGCACGGAGAGAACATGCAAACTCCACACAGAAAGGCCCCCGGACCGGGATTTGAACCGGGGACCTGCTTGCTGAGAGGCAGCAGCTCTACCAGTTGTGCCACCGTGCTGCCCAGAATTTTTATTATTGAAAAAGATGAGCAGTCTTGGAAAATATTTACAAAAAGTGTGTGAGGACAGATGAGTCAATGTGACAGGTTGCTGGAGGGGAATGAAAGGTGGGGGTTGGGGAATTCAGGAGAACAGGTGAGGAAATGTCAGTCTGAAGGAATATTCTACTGCATAGCAGCAGGAGAAAAAACTTGTGTTGACAAAAAGATTCATGATGGAATTCAGTCAAGTAGTCAGTTGTGCTGTTCCCAGCACAAACGGACCAGGACCTCCTGTCTACTGACACTCAGCACCAAATCGCTTGTCTATAAGTGTAAACAAGAGGGCCTAGCATCGTCAGCACAAAATCACCACAGTTTTCTTCATCTGTGTACTATTTGGTTTGGAGGAGGCGCAACATGGCAGTGGAACAGTGAACTGTGTTTTGCTAGACTCCCGTCAGCTCAGCTGAAAAATTGCCTTTTATAATTATATCCTCGCCATCTCCATGCTGCATTCTCAAAGTCAAAAGTCAAAGTCAACTTTATTGTCAGATCTGCAATATGTACAGTGCAGGACATACACAGGACCGAAATTGCGTTTCTCTCAGTCCCTCGGTGCAACAGTAAACATCTAAACATTGAAACACTGAAACATATAATAATAGACATAAGCATAAAAATAGTAAAACTAACACTGTCCTGAGTTGTTTTTTTTTTTTTTTTTTTTTTTGCATAGTGGTATAAAAAAAGAGTATAAAAAGTATAACTAAAATAAACTAAAGGTTTCTAGCATTGACATTTGCAAAGTGGCAAAGCAGCGTATGAGTCAATGTACACAGTATATGTATGAGGTAGTAGTTGATGTTGTTGTAGAGGCAAAAAGTGGCATATGCAGTAAGGCACATTGGGCATCCCTAAATAAGACCGTTCAGAGCACACTGTATATGTACCAGCAGTGGTGTAGATATTAGAGTAGTGTAAATAAATGTAAACAGTAGTAATTACATGTAAGCAGTAGTAATAAAAGTAAACAGTATTAATAAATGTAAACAGAGAATGTAAACAGTATTATGATTATAGGCAGTGATGTAATACAGACATTAGTGCAAGTATGAGAAGTAGTGCAAACTGTATGAGCACATGACCGAGAGTTTAGTGAAAACCCGTTTGGTGACACAGAGTCTAGTGTTAAAAACTTTGTGTTGAGTGATAGTATGTGAGAAAGTTTTAGTGTTAAGGCAGTTCAAATGGGAGGGGAGGCAGAGCAGGCAGAGTGTTTAGCATTCTGACTGCCTGATGAACAGAGCTGTCTCTCAGTCTGCTGGTTCGAGCCTGGAGACTCCTCAGTCTCCTTCCTGATGGCAGCAGTCTGAAGCAGCTGTGTAGTGGGTGTGTGGGATCACCTGCCATGCGGTGGGCTTTCCGAGTGAGGCGTTTGCTGTGTAAGTCCTGCAGTGAGGGCAAGGAGGTGCCTCCGAGATCAGTGTTGTCCCATGATTGACTCTTCGGAGTTGTACTATTGTAAGAAATTGAAGGCAGCAATATCATCACCCGCTCAGCCTGTCATTGCAACTATAGCCTCGAGCCGCCATGATGAAACTGCAGGTGGATCTTCAGATGTGTTCCCCACGCCCTCTCCGGCCTCTGGAGGGACAGTCGAGTCAGCTCTGAAGTCAAACATTCTGGCTTCAATTAAATCTGAAGTCAAAGTGATAATTAGGATGGAGATTAAGGCGGCTCGGATGGATGAGTTTAATTTTATTAAGAGAGAATTGCTGACCCACTTTTATATGTTGTGCCAAAAACAGTAAGGTTTATTTTCATTCCATGTTCAATTACAGTCAAGAAAAAGAGTCATCTCGCAAATTACAAATGCTCATTTCTCAAATCCCTCGGAGACAGGGGACATTGTCATATCGCATTGTAGAAAATGTTTAGGCAAACAAATAATTATTTATTGAGTTTGTTTTATAATGTCTCTATTTTTAATATTTCAACTCCCTTCAAAATTTGAACAGGCACATTCTTGAAATATTTTTATCTTAAAGGGACATTTGCATAACAATTTCCCCAAAAATATTCATTAATGTAATGTTTATTGTAAATGGTAAATGGACTGTACTTATATAGCACCTTTCTGTCTTATTTCAAGATACCCAAAGTGCTTTACACTACAATCTATGCCCTCATTTATCCATTCATACAGCACTCTACTAGAGCTCTACAAAGCTAATTGAACGAATAATTCTTAAAGGGGACCACATACTGTATAGGTCTTTAATTTTTTTACGTTATGTCTGTGTGCTATCTTGACAATATTAATTAATTTTAATACACAAAATAATTCTTAGATAATCAATTATACCCTTTTTAATTCTGCCATTTTTAACTTTCGTTTTGAACGACCGGTTTATGATAATGAGATCTCGTGGCACGCCCTTCAAAGATCTGCTTACATTAACTCCGCCCTCCAAAGGCAGACGAGGATGTCTGAACTCACGTTACTGCCACCCAGAGCCCTGAGCTGAGCTGTAACTGGACCGTGCGACGTATTTATTGTGGGACAGATCAGACGTGTACAAGTTGTCGTGTCATTTTTAATTTTTCCTCTGTAATAAATGTCCAACTCCCTCCCTGACGTCTCCCTCCCTCTCCCTGTGTGCGCGAGCTGGAGGTAGCGGAGTGGATGTCACTCGCGGACACACACACACACACACACACACACACATACACATACACACATACACACACACTCACAGCGGGGCTGTCTTGTTATTTGTCCCTCGCTCAGCCGCACGCCGGGCCCGGCACACACACACACACATACACACACACGGGTTTGTCAATGAGGTTTAGCGGTACGTAGTCTGTCCTGCTAATGACACATAAACCAACACACACACACAGCAACATGCTGCATCGCTGTTCATTCAAGCCTCCCATCTGAAAACTATCAATTTTAAATCTGCTTAGTGCGCGCTCCTTTATCTGGGCCAGGAGGGTCAGAGAGTTAGCTGGCTAGACTCTGTGATATTTTTAGCCATTGTGCTGACATGAAATCAGGAAAAGCAACCGTCACGTCAAGTGGGTGGAGCCGCACCAGGGGTTGCTGGTGAGGGGCTGGACTCAGGGTTGAGGTGGGTTGTGGCTGCGGTTTGTGACGTTACAAACCACAGGAAGTGCAAAACAAACTGTTTTTTTCAAAGATAAATAAATCTACTTAGAGTAAATAAACCACTGGGTGCATTTTTTTGGCCTTAGGACTGTTTTTTTATGAAGTAAATACCCAAAGTTGAGTAAAAAAAACATTAAAAAGTGAATTTTGAATATGTGGTCCCCTTTAACTAAAGAGACAAATCAGTGTCTTACATTCATACACCAATGGGACACACATTAGAGGCTGTGAGGGATTCAGTGTCTTGCCCAGGCCAGGGACACTTCAGCATGTGACTGCTGGTGGATTCGAGCCCTCAACTCTTGCAATGGAGAACAACTGCTCTAACCACTCAGCCACTGAGTGGTAATACCATATGTTACACTCGTTAGAATAAAAGAGTCTGTGGCAGGGAATACAGACCATCACAGACTACAACCCCCCCCAGACCTGTGACAGCTCAACCTCTACGCTGAATGAACTGAATGAGTTCTTCGCTCGGTTTGAGGCAAGTAACAGCACACCTGCACATAAATTCCCCCCCTCTCCTGATGGCCAGGTGCTGGCGCTGTCCTCAGACAGCGTAAGGCGATCATTCATCAAGATTAACGCCCGGAAGGCCTCTGGTCCTGACAACATACCTGGTCGTGTGCTGAAGGACTGTGCAGGGGAACTCGCAGCGGTCTTCACGGACATCTTTAACATCTCACTAAGCCAGGCCATCGTCCCCACCTGTTTCAAAGCCACCACCATCATCCCTGTCCCAAAGAAGGCAACGCCCGCATGCCTCAATGACTATCGCCC
This sequence comes from Garcialebias charrua, assembly GCA_038048925.1. Lineage (NCBI taxonomy): Eukaryota > Metazoa > Chordata > Actinopteri > Cyprinodontiformes > Rivulidae > Garcialebias > Garcialebias charrua. Next base: position 14,424 of record JBBPBX010015943.1, on the reverse strand, counting down.
AGTAGCACTCACCCCCATCCTGATGAAGTGCTTTGAACGGCTAGTCATGAAAAGCATCACATCTGTCCTCCCTGCCTCCCTGGATCCCTTCCAATTTGCATACCGACCTAATCGCTCAACCGACGATGCCATCTCCTCTGCCCTCCACACAGCTCTCACACATCTGGACACGAAGGACTCTTATGTTAGAATGCTGTTCATCGACTTCAGCTCGGCATTCAACACCATCATCCCCCAACAGCTCATCCATAAACTGGACAGTCTGGGGCTGAACACCTCAATGTGTAACTGGCTGCTAGACTTCCTGACCGGGAGACCACAGACAGTACGGATCGGGAGTAACACATCTAGCACCATCACATTGAACACAGGGGCCCCACAAGGATGTGTGCTGAGCCCCCTTCTATTCACCCTGCTAACACATGACTGCACACCATCGTACAGCTCCAACCACTTCATCAAGTTTGCGGACGACACAACAGTGGTAGGTCTCATCAGCAACAACGATGAGACGGACTACAGGAACGAGGTGAGCCGCTTGGCCTTGTGGTGCGGACACAACAATCTCACTCTCAACGTGGAGAAGACAAAGGAGATTGTCGTGGACTTCAGGAAGAGGGATGCACAACATGCCCCTCTGACCATCAACAGCACCGCAGTGGAGAGAGTGGACAGCACCAAGTTCCTGGGAGTGCACGTCTCAAAGGACCTGTCCTGGAGCAGGAACACTGCAGCACTGGCGAAGAAGGCTCACCAGCGCCTCTACTTTCTCCGCAAGCTGAAAAGGGCTGGAGCTTCAACCTCCATCATGTGCACCTTCTACAGAGGTGCCATAGAAAGTGTCCTGACCAGCTGCATCACTGTGTGGTTTGGTGCATGCACTGCATCCTGCCGCAAGAGCCTCCAGCGCATCGTGAAAGCAGCTGAGAAGATCGTCGGCACCTCCTTGCCCTCACTGCAGGACTTACACAGCAAACGCCTCACTCGGAAAGCCCACCGCATGGCAGGTGATCCCACACACCCACTACACAGCCGCTTTAGACTGCTGCCATCAGGGAGGAGACTGAGGAGTCTCCAGGCTCGTACCAGCAGACTGAGAGACAGCTCTGTTCATCAGGCAGTCAGAATGCTAAACACTCTGCCTGCTCTGCCTCCCCTCCCATTTGAACTGCCTTAACACAAAAAACTTTCTCACACATTACCACTCAACACAAAGTTTTTAACACTGGACTCTGTGTCATCAAACGGGTTATTCACTAAACTCTCGGTCATGTGTTCATTCAGTTTGCACTACTTCTCATATTTGCACTAATGTTTGTATTACATTACTGCCTATAGTCATACTACTGTTTACATTCACTGTTTACATTTATTAATACTGTTTACATTTATTACTACTGCTTTACATTTATTACTACTGTTTACATTTACACTACTTTTATCTACACTACTGCAGATACATATACAGCATTCTCTGACTAGCCTTATCTAAGGATGCCAAATGTGCCTTATGTGCCTTACTTCATATGCCACTTTGCCTCTATACCAACATCAACTACCTCATACATATACTGTGTACATCAACTTATATGCTGCTGTGCCACTCTTTGCAAATGTCAACGCTAGAAACTTCAGTTTATTTTATAGATTTACGTTTTTATACTTTTCATACTACTATGCAAAAACTCAGGACAGTATTACACTTTTATTATTTCATTTTATGCTTATGTTCATTGGGTGTTTGGTGTTTTAGGGGTGTTTGGTGTTTCAGTGTTGGTGTAAATTTTCATACTTTTATACTATTATGAAAAAACTCAGGACAGTGTTACACTTTTTTACTATTTTATGCTTATGTTTATTAAATGTTTTAGTGTTTAGTGTTTAGATGGTTACTGTTGCACCGAGGGACTGAGAGAAACGCAATTTCGGTCCTGTGTATGTCCTGTACATATTGCAGTTCTGACAATAAAGTTGACTTTGACTTTGACTTTGAAGAGAAATTTCTGTGAGATAATCCTCTCCTTGCTTTCACATTCTCATCTCTTTTCCTCAGGTTTAATGTCAGTGAAAATTGGCACCACAGACGGAAAGTGTGACGACAACTGTCTGTGATTTCCTGTACGGAAATGTGTGGCTCCAGTTATCAGCATGTTATCTTATCATCAGTAAACTGACAGAAAGGTTGCTCTCCACGCTAGCCTGAAAAGACGTTAATAATAATACTGAAAACATTAGAGCTTTACAAATAAAATGATATAAAATGTGATATATGTAATGTTTCATGTTCACTCTGCAAATATTTGCATCTCAACTTTCGTATGTAATTAGACTAAAAACAAATCACATTTGATAACGATGTGAAGCGGCTGGGATGAGAATCAGCACCTCCAAATCTGAGGCCATGGTCTTCAACCGGAAAAGGGTGGATTGCTCTCTTCAGGTCGAGGGTGAGGTTATGCCTCAAGTGGAGGAGTTCAAGTATCTTGGTGTTTTGTTCACGAGTGAGAGAACAATGGAGCATGAGATTGACAGGCGGATTGGTGCAGCATCTGCAGAATTGCAGACTCTGTACCGGGCCGTTGTGGTGAAGAGAGAGCTGAGCTGTAAGGCAAAACTCTGTTTACCGGTCGGTCTACGTTCCTACCCTCACCTGTGGTCATGAGCTCTGGGTAGTGACCGAAAGAATGAGATCGTGGATACAGGCAGTTGAAATGAGTTTCCTCCGCAGGGTAGCTGGACTCTCCCTTAGAGATATGGTGAGAAGTTTGGTTATCAGGGAGAGACTCAGAGTAGAACCGCTGCTCCTCCTCACCGAGAGGAGCCAGTTGAGGTGGTTTGGGCATCTGGTAAGGATGCCCCCTGGGCGCCTCCCTAGGGAGGTGCTTCGGGCATGTCCAACTGGGAGGAAACCCCGAGGAAGACCCAGGGCACACTGGAGAGACTATGTCTCAGTTGGCCTGGGGACGCCTTGGAATCCTCCCAGAAGTGCTTGAAGCAGTGGCTGTGGAAAGAGATGTCTGGGCTTCTCTGCTCAAGCTGCTGCCCCCGCGACCCGACTTCGGAACAAGCGGAAGATAATGGATAGATGGATGGATGAAAAGTTGATAACAGTGCTCTACTCTGAATAATATTTATTTTAGTTCTTTGAGATTTTGAGATTTTCATTAATGAAAAGTGTGTTGTAAATTAAATTCATAATAATAATAATTATTATTATAGTTAGTCAACATATTTTATTTATATTTTTAACAATATCTATCTATCCATCTATCCATCCATCCATCCATCCATCTATGTGCCTGCCTGCCTTCCTACCTACATACCTTCATACATACATGCATACATACAGTACATACATACTGTATGAACAGGTTTAAATTGAAAAATGTACTTTGTACCTCCTAGTTCAATTCAATGATGATTCAGTACAATGGATTATCCATCATTAAACTAAATTACCAGTAAAATAAATAAATAAATAAATAAATAAATAAAGGTCTCTAACTCTCTTTTAACATACAGAAAAACTCTAACAAAACCCAAACAAAAATGGTCCTTACCATTTGTTTTAGAAGCAGGCAGGGTTTGACAGGACCGAGACATAACGCGAACCAAAATGCAGGCTGTGTCCTTAAAAATAAAAATAAATCACAATTGAACTTGAAATTATTGGTCAGTTTAAGTAATTGTCTGATCTGAGCTTAATGAAAATGTAAACAGACGTGTTTATTACTTGCCAAAATTACACTTTCAAAAAGTTGTGTTAGGTCTAGATATCTGCCTACCTTCCCAAACAGGATGACTTTGATTACTGATTATTCTCGGGTGGGAATGAGCCAGTAACACAGCCACCCAGCTAAGAAAACAAAGGTTGGATTGGATATTTAGGACCTTTCGTTCTTGAGCTTGATGCATAAAGGGCGAGGCAGAGCTCCGCGCTGGACCGAGCGCCGCGCCACGCCGTGTGAGCGCCGCTGCACAAGCTTTTGAACGCTCGCGTGAACGCGCCAAGCTCAAATTTTACGACCGCTCACGCGCGCGCGTTGTCTCACAATAAACTGCCCTGGTGGCGGACTGTTTTGTATGAGACACAAATGTATTAAATATCCCTTCTTCATCGCTGATCGGACTTTTCTTTTGTTTTTTTGCCAAAAGTCAAGTGATCGCTTGAAGCGGTCACCATTCACTTCCTCCTCCGATGAGGAGGAATGAATGAACTTGTCACAAGTGAACTAAACTCATGTCCAACGTGGATACGCCAGCTTCTAAATATTTCCTGGTGGGCTGTGGGCTGCAGGAGCAGCGTTCCCTGTTTTTATTTTATTTATTTTAACTTTTTATTAACATATAAACACAGAAAAACGCTGCGCAGCCTGTGGCTTTTCTCACCACTCAGACCTGTCAATCATTTCAGTAGGCGTGTCAGCAAATGACCAATCAGCGACCTCAGTTTGTCCTGTAGGTAAACGCTCCGCGCGCAGCTGCTCAAGCGGAGCTCTGCTGTGAACTGGCTGTGCGTAGCACGCGCGCGTCGAGCGGCGCTGGCAACAACGCAGAGGTCTGCCTCGCCCTTAAGTCCACTTCAGTTAACAACTATAATAACATTATTCTAGCATGAGCTACATGGTGGTGAGGTGTTGCCCCACAGTAATATGGACCTGGGTTTGACTACCAGATGCAGTTTCTGTGTGGAGTTCTCCTTATGTGGGAGTAAACCAGGTGGACAGTTCGAGTATCGTCCATGGCACAGGAGCAGACCAGGCGGACGACCGGAGAGCCGTCCACGATACCAGAACGGACCAGGTGGGTGGACTGGACAGGACATAGAGCCTGGACGGGTCATGGACCCGAGGTGAGGCGTGGACCCATGAGTGAAGATCTAAGCAGGTGGAGCAGGAGCGAGGACTTCATTAGGCGAACCAGGAGCGAGGACTTTGTCATGCAAATCTGGAGCGAGGATTTTGTCATACGAACCAAAAGTGAGAACGTCAGCAGACGACCAGGAGCAAAGATCTCAGCGGACAGACAAGGAGCAAGGTCCTTAGCAGGTAGCCCAACAGCAAGGAGCTCAGCAGGCGGGTCAACAGCGAGGAGCTCAGCAGGTGGGTCAGCAGAGGGAGGATCTTCTGCAGGTTGATCGTCTAGAGTTAGATCTTCTGTGGCTGGGTCTTTGGCGGGAGGTTCTTTAGCGGCAGGATCTTCGGCGGCAGGATCAGGAGTAGACGTGTGCAATGCCGAAATCCTTTGGAGGCAACATGGGTTCTACAGCAATTTCTGTACTGGCTGCAGTCTCAGTTCTGGCTGCAGTCTCAGGGCTGGCTTCAGGCTCAGGGCTGGCTGCAGACTCAGGGCTGGCTGCAATCTCAGGGCTGGCTGCTGTCTCAGGGCTGGCTGCAGGCTCCGGGCTGGCTACAGGCTCAGGTTAGGCTTCAGGCTCAGGGCTGGCTGCAGACTCAGGGCTGGCTGCAGGCTCAGGGCTGGCTGCAGACTCAGGGCTGGCTGCAGTCTCAGGGCTGGCTGCAGGCTCAGGGCTGGCTGCAGACTCAGGGCTGGCTGCAATCTCAGGGCTGGCTGCAGGTTCTGGATGGGCTTCAGACTCAGGGCTGGCTGCAGACTCAGGGCTGGCTGCAGGCTCAGGGCTGGCTGCAGGCTCAGGGCTGGCTGCAGGTTCTGGATGGGCTTCAGACTCAGGGCTGGCTACAGGCTCAGGTTTGCAGGCTCAGGGCTGGCTGTAGTCTCAAGGCTGGCTGCAGGCTCAGGGCTGGCTGCAGAATCTAGACGGGCTGCAGATTCTGGACGGGCTGCAGGTTCTGGACGGGTTGCAGGTTCTGGATGGGCTGCAGGCTCAGGGGCTGGGACAGAGTCTTTGGAACCCTTCTGGCATCAACCTCTCCTATGTTGGCAGCTGTGTGGTTCAGGTCCAGGATCGGGATGAGTGCAAGGAGCTGGACATGCAGGTGGTGTCAGTGGTGTTGGTGGACCCAGGTCTGTGGATTCAGGACAGGCTGGATCCTTACATTGCCTGGGTAACTCAGAGGCTGCAGTAGATGGAACATCTATGGGGACTGCAGTAGGCACAGGGGTGACCACAGGGGCTGCAGATGTGAGGATTTCAGGTGCCAGGGACCGAGGAAGCGCGGGGGAGTCAGGGACTGGTTCAAAAACAGGGGAGTCATGCTCTGGTGGAGCGGAGGACTAGGACTGGCAGCATAAGGTCGGATGACCTCTAACCAATGCTCTTCCTCCAACACTTTGTCCAAGATTTCCTCCATAACCGGAGAGTCAATTAGTCTGGGGAAACTAATATATTCATTCAACCTGTCCGTTGTGGCCTCCCACCTTTTCTGGTAATTATTCTTATAGCTCTTTTCTGTAACAAAAAAAAACAGGTTCCGTGAAAGTTTTACATGCTTTACCCCAGATGTCAATACAATAAATTATATGTGGAACAATAATTGTGTTGTACAACAAGTACAGTGCTTTGTCATTTAACAGGTTCCTGACTTTATACAGAACAGCAATAGATCTCGCTATCTTTGTCTTTACTGAATTTATATGAAGTTTCCACGTCAGTTTGTCGTCAATGATGACACCCAGAAATTTCACCTCACTAACACGACAGATCTCAACATCGTCAATCATAAATGGAATATCAACAGTAGTTTTTTTTAACCAAATATCATATATTTAGTTTTATCTAAATTAAATGACAATTTATTTATACTAAACCAATTTTGTATTTTTACCAATTCCATCTTCATAAATTCAAAGATCTGTGTAATATCATGACCACAACAAAAAAAAGTTGTATCATCAGCAAAAAGGATACATTTGAGAAGTACTGAACCCTTAACCAAGTCATTATTATACAACATAAATAATTTGGGTCCAATGATAGAACCCTGAGGGACTCCACATGTAATATTACAGAGGTTGGATCTTACATCATTGATTTGTTCAAATTGTGTCCTGTTACTGAGATAGCTAGTAACCCACTGCAATGCTGGTCCTCTTACACCGTAATTACTCAATTTGTCTATGAGAATGGTATGATCCACAGTATCAAAGGCCTTTTTCAAATCAACAAAAACCCCGAGACAATATTTTTTTTGATCAACCGCTGTGGTTATTTGTTCTATTAATTCCATTATAGCATTTGACGTAGAAGTTTTAGCTCTGAATCCATACTGACTGTTACTTAAAATGTTATGTTTGTCAATGAAATGGTCCAATCTAATTACAAATAATTTCTCTAAAATTTTTGAAAACTGTGGTAGCAAGGATATTGGTCTGTAGTTGTTAAATAGGCTTTTATCACCATCTTTAAAAAGAGGTACCACCTTAGCCACTTTCATATTATCTGGAAATTTTCCAGTAGAAAAAGATAAATTACAAATATACATAAATGGCTCAATGGCATGACTAATTATATATTTTACAAATTTCATTTCCATGTCAACATAGTCTTTAGATTGCTTGTCAGAATTTTTTTAACAACATTCATTATTTCTTCTTTATTTGTTTCCTTAAAGTCCATGACCCACCATGTTTTCAAATTGCATCGCCATTAATATTTATTAGTTTATTTAAAAATAATACAGGAGCGTTTATTTATATTGTAGAGAAATAATGCAAAATGTGTTATTTCATGATTTATAGCAGATTTTAGCAGAAGCTCCGGGAAGATCTGCCCCTCTCCAAATATGGGCATTCACATCACTAAAGATTCCGCCTTGGAGTTACAGGCGGAGTTTTAATAAGCCTTCATCAACTTCCATGACCGCTGCTCAGAGAGAGGAAAAAAAAAAGAGAAGCGGTTGCTCACTGATGTCTGTCATATTCTGAGCAGCATCCACGTAGACATACTAGTTTAATTCGCTTGATCGCGACAAATTCATTCATTTCCGCATCGCCTTTTTATTCTCTCCCCTGACCAGACAGGTCGGGAGTAGAAAGGCAGCCGCAGCGCGGAGCTCTGTCGGTCTGGATGTACCATCGCGCGCGGGCTTCCCCGTGCTCTCTGTGCTTCCCCGTGCTCCAGCAACAAGGCTGGACAGAACCGAGCCCCAGCACGAACTTCAAAGCTGACCCGCAGCGGAACGGGGAGCCAGGGAGAAGCCGCACGGCTCGCTCCTCTCTGCTGCCCAGAGAGGAGCGAGCCGTGCGGCTTCTCCCTGGCTCTCCCCAGAGGAGAGCAGCCAGCAACAGTCGCAGCGGTGTTATATCTTATTAAAAAGGTCTATAAAATAAATAATAAATAAAAGCAGACCACTGGTCCAGTTGTACACAAAAATGCACCAGGAAATATGCAGTTTTACTCTCACTCTCATAAACCTCCATGGAAACTCACTCCTACCTTCTGCCTTGCTTTCTGGGTGGAGATCAATGTAACGAAAGGCATGACCCTTCGGGACTTTTCGGCCAGGTTTCCGGATTCATTCGGGAGTGGGTTGTTTTTTTTTTTTTTAACCCTCGCCTGGCCCAAATGCAAAAATGAAAATAAAATTCATAAAATACTACAGTAATTCTCCAATATGGTGAATTGTTACTGTCACGGTGGGTGTTGTCCTTTAAGAAAAATACTGTTGGTACTGCCAATGATCGAGTGATTCACTGTACTAATCACTTGTGGAATTTTGGCTGCAAGACTTGGTCCCACATTAACAAAATATTGATTAAAACCATTTACAACTTCATGTTCGTCATAGACGTCTTCATTATTATTTACAAAATGTTGTGAAATGCTAGTCTTTGATTTATGATTCTTCAGAACATTGTTCATTACTCTCCAAGTTGCTTTAGGATCACCATTACTTATATTCAATAATTCACTGTAATATTCTTTTTTGCATTTTCTTATAATGTTAACTAACTTATTTTTATACCTCTTATACTTTACTTCAGATTCTTGTGTTCTAGATCTCAAAAAACATGAGTACAAGTAATTCTTTTTTAACGGGCATTTCTCAATCCATTCGTAATCCAAGGTTGGTCAAAGTTCTTATTCCTGGTATAGTTTGTTTGCACACAGTTCATGACGTACAGAGTTTCCAAAATGTTCATAAACTCATCATATGATGTGTTCACATCATCAACATACATTTTTCCCATGTTTGCTTATCCAAGTCGAAGATTAGTCTATCCATAGCTTTTTTGGATGTGTTAATTACTTTTTTCTTTTTTTAACTGCTTTGATAAAGGTTTGTTCATTATCATAAATTGTGAAAATTGGTAAATGATCGCTTAGATCAGTAACAAGAATACCAGCAGTCAGATCCCCATGATTTATATTTGTGAAGATATTGTCTATTATTAATGATCCCACACACCCACTACACAGCCGCTTTAGACTGCTGCCATCAGGGAGGAGACTGAGGAGTCTCCAGGCTCGAACCAGCAGACTGAGAGACAGCTCTGTCCATCAGGCAGTCAGAATGCTAAACACTCTGCCTGCTCTGCCTCCCCTCCCATTTGAACTGCCTTAACACAAAAAACTTTCTCACACATTACCACTCAACACAAAGTTTTTAACACTGGACCCTGTGTCATCAAACGGGTTATTCACTAAACTCTCGGTCATGTGCTCATTCAGTTTGCACTACTTCTCATATTTGCACTAATGTTTGTATTACATTACTGCCTATAGTCATACTACTGTTTACATTCACTGTTTACATTTATTAATACGGTTTACATTTATTACTACTGTTTTACATTTATTACTACTGTTTACATTTACACTACTTTTATATCTACACTACTGCTGATACATATACAGTATTCTCTGACTAGCCTTATCTAAGGATGCCAAATGTGCCTTATGTGCCTTACTGCATATGCCACTTTGCCTCTATACCAACATCAACTACCTCATACATATACTGTGTACATTAACTCATATGCTGCTGTGCCACTCTTTGCAAATGTCAATGCTAGAACCTTCAGTTTATTTTATAGATATACTTTTTATACTTTTTTATACTACTATGAAAAAACTCAGGACAGTATTACACTTTTATTATTTCATTTTATGCTTATGTTCATTGGGTGTTTGGTGTTTTAGGGGTGTTTGGTGTTTCAGTGTTGGTGTAAATTTTCATACTTTTATACTACTATGAAAAAACTCAGGACAGTGTTACACTTTTACTATTTTATGCTTATGTTTATTAAATGTTTTAGTGTTTAGTGTTTAGATGGTTACTGTTGCACCGAGGGACTGAGAGAAACGCAATTTCAATCCTGTGTATGTCCTGTACATATTGCAGTTTTGACAATAAAGTTGACTTTGACTTTGACTTTGACTATGATTTGTGATTCTTGTAGGCTCTGAAATTAACTGATACAGGTTTAAACTATGCATAGAATTAAAGAATGTATGAATGTTATTTGCTTCCGTGATATTTCCTAAATCAATATTAAAGTCCCCACATAAAAAAATATTCTTATTAACGTTCTTTTCTAATAACTCAATAACATTGTCAGTAAATGTTTCTATATTCGAGCCAGGTGATCTGTATGCACAACTTACTATGATGTTTTTACCAGTTTTACTTATTATTTCTATTGTTACCATTTCCATAGTAGTATCAACAATTGTTGACATTTCACTAACCAATTTAGATTTTATTTCATTCTTGACAAGTAGAGCAACACCACCACCCCTTCCACTTATTCTGTTCACGTAATGTAATTCATATCCATCGAAATTGATACTATTATTTACATAATTTAACCAAGTTTCAGATAGTGCAATTATGTCAAAAGTTCTATTTAGTTGATCCAAGTAATCGGTAATGTTAGATATATTAGCATTTATACTTCTGCAGTTAAAATAAATAATAGAGAGAGTTCCATTCATTACATTAATATTGTTAAATTGATCTTCATTGTAATATTTACAGTCTTTTATGACTGGAAAGAAATCTTTATTAATCACTTCTTCAATATTATATATCTTAGATTCTGTATCTTTGTATATTGTCATATTGATATATGCATACTTGTCCAAATGTACTTTTGATGTATTTGTAGACTAGAATTATGTAGATTTGAATTATGTAATTTACCTTTTTAAGGATCATTTAAATCTTTCCAGATCCTTCAGTTCTCTTATGATTTTAGGCTGAGACCCCTCATTCAGTTTAACCCAAATATTGCCATTCCTTGTCCATGTGTATGTTATTCTGTTCTGTTTTTTCAACAACCTTTCCACAGATTGTAGGAGTTGGCCAAGTCCACATACCTCTGGACTGTGTCGCAGAGTCTGAAATAATCCTCATCTGACAGTCTAGACAAAAATTGCTTGCCTGATGGGTTCATTGTTGGTTGTGTCGTACTGTGCGTGTTTCTGACAGGGTAGGGCAGGAAAGAACCCAGTTGTGCAGGTAAGACTAAGGACCGTAGGATGTAAAAAAAAAAAAAAGTGTTTTATAATAATGAAACAAATGGCTGACGAGATAGCCAACTTAAAAAATATTCTCAGGACGGAAACGGGTACAAGATCAGGTTGGCAGGACAAGACAGGGTAGACCTAACGATGATGCGACAAAGAACAAGACTAACAGACAGACATATACAAAGACAGGACAGGACATAATTACAAACAGCTGGGACCAGACAAAGGAGAAACCGATCAGGATTAATGAGGAGACACACTAAGGAGTACAGACAAGGAAAGCACACTAGATGGTGCCATCCTTACATTTAGGAGTGTGTAGTAATAGTTATTTGGTGGCTCTTGTTTACCTTATCTGTTGTTTAGAGCAGAAGTCAGACCAGATTGTACTGTTTCATCTGAAAACTCTCATTCTAGAGAGTAGCGTAGCAAATGCAGGTCTGCTCATACATGGGCTGGTTGATGGTCCATGAACTTATTGACTTATCTGCTAGCTGTTGACTTAATCAAATAGATGTAATCTTGAGCTGTAAGTTCAGGAAAATGTCTTAGGTAGAACATTAAGTCATCAAGCTAGGCTTGTAATTTTGACCACCTTGTATGGAATCAAAACTAGAAATATTCTTAGCAATTTTGTCTGTCATGGTCTTTTGGACCATGCTTGAGTTCTCATTTGGCTTGAGAATGGTTCAGTCTTCACAAAAGTTGATGTTCCCAGGGGTTGTCTATGATCCACCAGAGGGGACAAAGATCTGTGGGTGTAGATACATGAGGGTCCTCCTGGTCCTTGTTCATCAGCTTGAGTTGGATAAGACTGTAGAGGAGGTCCACTTACCCGAGGGGCTGTGGGGAGGTGACTGTAGGAAGGTTGTTCAGAAGATTTCCTCCCCAGAGAAGGTGTGAGACCTCTGAAAGAAGGTTCTTCAGTGGATCTCCTCACCGGTGGAGGTGGGTGGGGACCCCTGACAGCAGATTTGGGGCTTAGAACTGGATGTTCTCTAGTTGTTAGGGTTTTAACATGTTCCTCCAGCTCGAAGATTTGGTTTCTCAGCATTTGAATCTCTTTCTGCTTATCAGTCACACTATAAAGTAGGTGTTACCAAATGCATCAGCTTGATCCAGTTGATTGTACGCTTTTTGGAGTTCTGAATGTGTTTTTAAGGCTTCTTCCTTTTCTTGTGTGAGCCTACTTTGAAACGCCTGCATGTCAGTTTCATATTTTGAATTAATATCAAGCAGTTTCCAACTGAACAAATCAAAATATTTTGTTTTAGCAGCTTCAGCTGTTAACTTGTCGTTTGCATGAGCTATGGAGGTGATCATTTTCTGTAACTTTTTTTTTGCCATCCTTCAAATGACGTTTTTTCTTCCTTGTTTTTAATTTCTCTGAGGCTTTGATTAAGATTGTTTCAACTTGTTCTAGCCTTTTTATAATTACTCCTGCAATCATTCCCAGCATTGTCAAATTTTCAGAACCTGTGGGTTTTTCATCTAGCATCTGTTTAGCTAAGTCTGTGATTATTTGTTCTAATTATTTGGAGGTTTTATCTTGAATAAGATTTTTATAATCTTGACCTAATTCTGTCAAGAGATATTCCTCAGCCTCTTCTAGGTTTGAGAAATAATTTTCCATTCTCTGTTCTTCCACATCGCTGGATTCTGTTGATGTGTTAACACCTGCCATGATTAGTTTCCCTAAAAATCCTTAAAGAAAAACAAAACTTAAAGTTAAACCCTTTTAGCATTAATGCAATCGACTGAACTGTGTGGTTCAGTATTATGATTTAATATTTTTCTGTTGGTAAGTCAACTAAATAATAAAATAACCTTTCGTTGTTCTGAGTATACAAACCCTTAAATGAAAAAGTGTTATCCTTCTCAAATAAACTTTAAAATTCACAGATTCCAAAACATTTACTTTATTTTAATCAACTAGCTTTACCAGTGGTGAAGAAAGATCTCAAACACTGTACTTAAGTAAAAGTACAAATAAACAGACAAAAATGTACTCTAGTAAAAGCAGAAGTACCACATTAATGTTTTACTTAAAGACCGTGTAAAGTAAAATTAAATTTGTGTTTTGAGTTTGTCACACGGCATAAATATGTGTTATTAATCACCCATATAAATCTGACTGATTAAAAACATTGTTTACCTTATAAAATTAAGTCTCAAATATAAGGAAAAAACATGATTTTCCCAGGGTCTGGAACGGTGGGGGCGTGTCAGCGCGTGGGCGTGGTTTCAGCGCAGTTCTGCAGCTCAGAGCAAGTAGGAGGACCCTCTCGCTCAGAGCTGAACTGTGTGTGGAGGAGGAAGACAGGTTCATCAGTAAACCTGCTCTGTTTGCTCCTTTTTCCAAGAGTTACGCTGTTTTTAGTGCACAAACAACTCTGGTTTTATTTTAAAAGTTGAGGACACAACTATAATTCATAACTCCGCTGTTCTGTGTTGTGGAGGAGGAAGACAGGTTCATCAGTAAACCTGCTCTGTTTGCTCCTTTTTCCAAGAGTTACGCTGTTTTTAGTGCACAAACAACTCTGGTTTTATTTTAAAAGTTGAGGACACAACTATAATTCATAACTCCGCTGTTCTGTGTTTAGAAGATGAGCGGACTCGCGCGGCTGCACCCGGTCCGACCCGACACATCGCATGCGGGGGCTGTGTTGGTGATTAAGATAAAGAGGGCTGTGTTGGTGATTAAGATAAAGAGTAATCACGTTGATAACTAAGTATGCAATGGACCTGTCGCATTTTCTTAGCAAAAAAGGAGCTTGTGAACTTGTAGGGCACAGGCTTAGCAATAAAAAAAAGAAAGAAAGAAAAGAAACAGGAAAGGCGGCGGCGGTGTCCGGAGGCTGAGGAGGGAGACGGTCAGTAGCAGGTGCCCTGACCATTAAAACATCCTGGGAAGATGCAGGAACGAGGCATAATTGATTAGCTAGCTAACAATGAACAAAATATCTATGCTATTGCTATCTGATGCTATCTGCGAGTGAACGGCTCCACCCATGCGAAGAACAATTTAT
>JBBPBX010015942.1:37054-48786 GCA_038048925.1 Garcialebias charrua | reverse complement strand
AGGTAATCTTGTTGTGTTCCAACTTGTGTTTTTATTTCCACCAGAAAACTTTGTTTTATAATCCCATCAGGAAATCTTGTTGTTTTTTCTACAGAAAAACCTCCAGGTGATGCTGTTGTACTCCACTCAGAAGTCTGCACTCCAGCAGACTGGACAAATCTTTGTTTAATCCCACATAGGAAAAGCTTGTGTTTTTAATCCTAACAGAAAGGAAGAATTGGTAATTCAGGCTTTAATCCATTCAAGACCGGTTGTACGGTGTTGATGAACAAAACTCTCGTAGCGGTGTTTCCTTAGCTCCAAACAAGCAGTTTTTCCAAGGCTGGATGGTCTTGCACTCGGCAAAAGCAGCTTTTATCCACTCCAGTAGATTGAAGAATTCTTCTTTATTTTTTAATCCCACAGAAAAACCTCCAGGTAATTCTGTTATGTTAAAAATCCCAGTTGTAATCCATCAAAACTGTTCAGGGCTAAAAAGTCTGGTAATCCTCCTAGGCAAATCAATTATTCCTCAAAAGTGTTATCCATTCAAAGATATTGTAATCCATTTAGTTGTTCTGCGATGCTGATGAACAAGGCCTTCAAAGCAGTGGCGGTTCTAGACCAGTTGTACTGGTGGGGCCAAGCTGGGGCCAGAGGTTTTGTCAGAGGGGCACGTTCATCTCGGAGAAAAAGACAGATTCGAAATCTTACTTGACTCTTATTTTTTTAAAGCAGTGATTAACCATTGTGACCAAAGAAAATAGTTTAAAAAATCAAATGAGAAAAATATAAAACATTTTACACAGCATTTGTATTGACTGAATAAAATATATTAATAAGCAAATAAAATGATAATGAAAATAACTGTTAGGTGAAGTCTTGGTTCAGTTTCTCAGTCCAAAATTATATAACAACATTGGCTGCCCTACTATCACAGCAACTGTATTCTGCGATTTTGATGAATACAAAATCGCAGAATTTCATGATTTCTGGCATCATGATTTCTGGCAAATCGATCAACAAATGAGTGACTCATTTGTTGATCGGTTTGCCAGAAATCATCAAATTATGTTTGTATTCTGCAGTAACCACCAGTTTTCTGCTTACAGAACCTACAGCAGCAGCAGTCTCAGATCCAGTAACTAAAACAGCTTCAGCTCCAGTGACTGCAACTGTACCTTCGGCTCCAGAACCTTCAGCAGCAGCAGTCAGCCCTGACCCTTCAGCAGCAGCAAGCTCTGAAGCTGCAGACCTTCCAGTTCCTATAGAGTCCTACTCTGAGGGGACCCAGGTAGATGCCCCTCACTTCACCTGTACCGTGGAAGGTCCTGAGTCCAGGAGGGGTTCCCGGTCAGGTGGTTCTGGACTGCGCCGTCGCCGCCGTGGCAAGGATCGAAGGCAGAGAGGGCTAACCGACTCTTCGGCTGCTGACACCTCGCAGGGCTCGGAGGCTACAGATTCTTCACAAGACTCGACGGTGGTTTCCTCGCCTGCAGACACTTCGGCTGCTGCAGACTCGACGCCCGGCTCTTCGGCTACTGCAGTCTCCTCGCCCGGCCCGTCGGCTGCAGTCTCCTCGCCCGGTCCGTTGGCTGATTCGACACCTGCAGCTCCAGCATGCCTCGGGAGGGTCCAAGAGGACGCCTCCCACAGTTCCTGTCTCAAGAGGGTCCAGGAGGACGCCTCCCATGGTTCCTGTCTCGGGAGGGTCCAGGAGGACGCCTCCCACGGTTCCAGTCTCGGGAGGGTCCAGGAGGACGCCTCCCATGCTCCCTGCTGGCCAGTGGTCTCGCAGCCAGAGGGCGCTACCCTGCTTCCGGTTCCAGAGGGCGCTGCCCTGTCTCCGGCTCCTGAGAGCGCTGCCGCCTTGCTTCCAGCCTCGGAGGGCCCGGGCGCCTTCTATGTATCCTGTTCCGAGAGGGTCCTGGAGGACGTCCATCACGCATCCTGTTCCGAGGGCGTCCTGGAGGACGCCCCTCACGCATCCTGTTCCGAGAGGGTCCTGGAGGACGCCTCCCACATCTTCTGCTGCCCAGAGGTCTCACAGCCGGCTCTAGAGGGGGATGCTCTATCTATGTCTCCTGAGGGTCCCAGCACCTGCGACGCCTCTACGTCTCCTGAGGGTCCCAGCGCCTGCGACGCCTCTACGTCTCCTGAGGGTCCCGATGCCTGCGACGCCTCTACGTCTCCTGAGGGTCCCGATGCCTGCGACGCCTCTACGTCTCCTGAGGGTCCCGATGCCTGCGACGCCTCTACGTCTCCTGAGGGTCCCGATGCCTGCGACGCCTCTACGTCTCCTGAGGGTCCCGATGCCTGCGACGCCTCTACGTCTCCTGAGGGTCCCGATGCCTGCGACGCCTCTACGTCTCCTGAGGGTCCCGATGCCTGCGACGCCTCTACGTCTCCTGAGGGTCCCGATGCCTGCGACGCCTCTACGTCTCCTGAGGGTCCCGATGCCTGCGACGCCTCTACGTCTCCTGAGGGTCCCGATGCCTGCGACGCCTCTACGTCTCCTGAGGGTCCCGATGCCTGCGACGCCTCTACGTCTCCTGAGGGTCCCGATGCCTGCGACGCCTCTACGTCTCCTGAGGGTCCCGATGCCTGCGACGCCTCTACGTCTCCTGAGGGTCCCGATGCCTGCGACGCCTCTACGTCTCCTGAGGGTCCCGATGCCTGCGACGCCTCTACGTCTCCTGAGGGTCCCGATGCCTGCGACGCCTCTACGTCTCCTGAGGGTCCCGATGCCTGCGACGCCTCTACGTCTCCTGAGGGTCCCGATGCCTGCGACGCCTCTACGTCTCCTGAGGGTCCCGATGCCTGCGACGCCTCTACGTCTCCTGAGGGTCCCGATACCGTGCGACGCCTTGACCTCCACAGAGGGTCCCGGTGTGACGGACGCCTCAACCTTCTCCGAGGGTTCACGCATTGCTGATGCCTCAACCTTCTCCGAGGGTCCACGCATTGCTGATGCCTCAACCTTCTCCGAGGGTCCACGCATTGCTGATGCCTCAACCTTCTCTGAGGGTCCACGCATTGCTGATGCCTCAACATCAACTGAGGGTCTCTATATCGATGGCATCTCTACGTTTGGGGTCTCTACACTCGAGGTCGTCACTACGTTCGATGACTCCACACCTGATATCTTTGCCCCAGACGACGTCTCTTCGCCAGACGACGTCTCTTCGCCAGACGACGTCTCTTCGCCAGACGACGTCTCTTCGCCAGACGACGTCTCTTCGCCAGACGACGTCTCTTCGCCAGACGACGTCTCTTCGCCAGACGACGTCTCTTCGCCAGACGACGTCTCTTCGCCAGACGACGTCTCTTCGCCAGACGACGTCTCTTCGCCAGACGTCCCAGACGACGTCTCTTCGCCAGACGACGTCTCTTCGCCAGACGACGTCTCTTCGCCAGACGTCCCAGACGACGTCTCTTCACCTGTCGTCCCCGACGACGTCTCTTCGCCTGTCGTCCCCGACGACGTCTCTTCGCCTGTCGTCCCCGACGACGTCTCCACGCCTGTCGTCCCCGACGACGTCTCATCGATCTCTCTTGTTCATGGCTCGTCTGCTGACTGCTTGCCCGGCTCGTCTGCTGACTGCTTGCCTGGCTCGTCTGATGACTGCATTCCCGGCTCGTCTGATGACTGCGTGCCCAGCTCGCCCGTTGGTCGGCCTCATGGTCGCCCGCCCAACGCTTCTCAGCCTGTTGGACGGCCTCATGGTCGCCCGCCCGACGCTTCTCGGCCTGTTGGACTGCCTCATGGTCGTCCGCCCGACGACTCTCGACCTGGTGGATGGCACCCCGTCCGTCCGCCCGATGGCCCGTTGTCTGATATGGATCTCCTGGTGGACCTCTTTGGCCGTTTGCTGGTTTCCTAGGCCGGGTCTTGTTTTGGTTGCTGTTGTTTTTGGGTTTGGTGTTTGTCTCCCAGGTCTTTTTCTGTCGGTTTTTGGTTTTGTTCCCTCCTTTTTTGTTTTTTGGGGGGTGTTCTTTGGGGACGCCGGGGGTCGTCTTTGAGGGGGGGTACTGTCAGGATTGGCTCCCTTCGTCCCCCTCTGTTAGTCAGTTAGTTTATTAGTTTCCCTTCCAGTTAAGTCCAGTTCTTAGTCAGTTAGTTTATTAGTTTCCCTTCCAGTTTAGTCTCATGCTTATTCACTCTTAGTTGTCATCCTGTAGTCAGTTAGTTTATTAGTTTCCCTTCCTGTTTATTCACTCTTAGTTTAACCTCCAGTTTTGTCATCCTAGTTACTTTCATGTTTTAGGTTTAGTTTCCGGTCCTGCTCTGTGTCTCCAGTTGAGTATCCGTTGATTGTCCCCAGGTGTCTGTGATTAATGTCTCGTCATAGCTGTGTGTATATAAGCCCTGTCTGTATCTCATTTCATTGTCGGTGCATAGTCTGGTACAGCCTGGTATAGTCTCTCCTCATGTCTCTCGCCACAGCTCCTGTGAGTATTTTTGCTGCCATGACAGCTTTGTTTATTTTGTTATTAAAAGTATTTATTTTATGATCTCTTGCCTCCTGTGTTTCCGTCTGCGCCACTGGGTTTTAACACGCTCTCTGAGTGAAACCTTGACACTCATTGCAGGATTTTCCTGCTAACTACCACATTTTTGTGCCTTTTAACTTCGTTCTGCTGATTTCAGCTTGTTATGGTCCTTTCAGCATATTTATGCAAGTTTAAAAAATCTACTATTTAGCTGTTTTATGCTAATTCTAGCTTTCTTGGCTAATTCTACATGTTTTTGCACTCATTTAAACTTTTTTCATCCTAATTCAGCAAAAATGCGCTCTCTCCATTTCTGGTAACTTAAGCTTCTTTCTGCTGTTTTAGCTACTTTTCAGCTTTATTTATTTATTGCCAATTCAGCTATTTTCCAGTTTTTTACTTTTTTGTGCTCATTTCTGCTTCTTTCAACCTAATTGGACAAATACATGTTCGTTCTGCTTTTTTTGTGCTCATTTCTGCATCTTTCAACCTAATTGGACAAATACATGTTCGTTCTGCTTTCTTCTGCTTGTTCTAACTTTTTAGCTCCCTTTTTTATAATTTTTTAAGCAAATTTCAGCTGTTTTCAAATAAATTCTAGCTTTTCATGTTGATTTCTGCTACATTCAGGCTTATTATTTATTCTAATTTCAGCTTGTTATGCTCCTTTCAGCTTTTTTCTGCTAGTTTCAGCTTTTTCTGCTCTTTCAGTTACTATTTAGCTCTTTGCCTTTTCAGCTATTACGCTTTTTTTTGCCCATTTCAGTTCTTTCCACTTCCTTCGGTTAGTTTAAGCTTCTTTTTGCCTTTTCATCTACTTTTCAGCTTTTTTTATTTCAGCCTTTTTTTAAGCTAATTTCCCAATTTTGTGGTAATTTCTGCTAATTTAAACCCAATTCAGCAAATAAGTGTTCTTTCTGCTTGTTTGTTCTTCCATTTCAGTTACATTTCAGCATGTTTTTAGCTATTTTCAGATGTTTTTCATCAAGTTCTTCAGCAATAAACATTCACAATGCATTTTCACAGGAAATGCAATTTTTCTAGTTTGCATTAAGTTCTTAACATTTAGTGGTTTAAATCTTGACTCAGTGTCTAATACTCACATTCAACATTAACACGTCGGACACTTGAAGTCACTCCACTTTGTGTTTTTAGGGAGCAGGTGTAGTTTCCTTTATTTGCAGGTGATACGTTTCTTAAATTGAGGGTTTTTCCTTCATTTATGGGCTCTCCGTTCTTAAACCAGCTGAAGACAGTTGAAGGTTCGTTGCCATCATCGCAGCTGTTGGTGCAGCTCAGATTCACTGAGTCCCCTTCCTTTATGGATCCATCTTCGTTAGACTGGACGAGCAAAACTCTCAGATCTAATGGAGCAAAACAGCATTTTGTTAATTCCCTTACTGATATTACTTGAAACTTTTTACAAGTGTTTTAAATATTAGAACTTACCAACAACTGTCAATATTATGGTTTCAATGCGACATGCAACATTTATGTTTTTGACTCTGTCGACGAAGTAATTTCCAGCATGTTTACACTCCACGTGCTGTATGTTCACTGAACAGTTTTGATCTTGATCTCCAACGTATTCAAACTGTTCAAATACTTTTCTAAAACTGCTGCCTACAACAAAATGAGCCTTTTCATTGGGCTTCTTGTGACTCCACATGAATCTGTTTAAGTTTTGTCTGTCAGGATTAATAAACGAGCACAGAATGAGAAGAGAAGAGCCTCTTGCTGCACAGATGTGTCGCTGCTTAAACTTCTCTCGGCAAATGTTGCCAAGAACTCCTGCAAGAGAAGATTCAAATTTTGTAAAGTCTTGTGATTCTGATTAATACTGTACGAGATAAATCATTTACCTCCCAAAAACCAAAGCAGGGACATCCACGTCAAGTTTCTGCGTCCAACAAACATGTTGAAGTGATGGAGTATTGTGTCTGCTGCACAGCATCCTGTTGTGAAAAAACAAAGTCATCTTACTGTCACCCAACTCAACTTCTCTGCCTCTGAAAACAGGTCACCCATCGTCTGCCTCAGCTTTTCCCACGAGAAATGCAAAATTAGTGCAGCAACGTAAATCTCATGAACACGCAGAGCAGTCTGACGCTGCTTCGATGTGGTCAAACGCTCTGCAGAAACACTTTGACAGTGTGAGGAAACCACTGTTGACGATGCAATTGATCGTGTGAATTTGATTTTTTCTTTTGCTTTTATATTGTTATGTAAAGAAATTTAGTTTGTTTTTAATTCTAGCTGAGAATGAAACCCTACCCGTTTACAGGGTTTGGTATACAATTAAAAACGGTTAATGAAGGTTTAAAAATAGTTTAGACAGATTGGTCTCATTGAGTCATTAGACTCTATATAATCCCATATTATAATAAAAAAAAGACACAAGGGAGCAAAGCTGTTTAAATGTAGACTGAAGATGGTAATGTTAGGCTGGCAAAGTGAAGTTAGACAGTTTACCGTATTTTTCAGACTATAAGGCAAACCGGATTAGAAGAATTAAGCAAAACTAAAACATTTGACACATTTTTGAGCACCATGTACCACATAAAATCAGTTTGGGGTCAGTAAGCACAACCAGAATTAATAAGTTGCACCGGATTACTGTATAAGGCTCACTGTTGATTTTTGAGAAAATGAAAAGATTTTAAGTGCGCCTGATAGTCCGAAAAATACAGTGTGTCCAGTTAAAGACAAACAAATAAATAAATGAACTTGATTTAGGCTCTGCAGAGACTTAATGAGGATTTGCTGTTTTATCCATCTCTTCTTTTGTTATTAAGACAAAAGTTAAAAATTTCAAGATAGTTTTTATTTATCTTAATACCTCCAAAATCAGTTCTAAACTCATGAGCATGTTCATTAATGTTATTGTCGAGGTCAAATATTCCACATTTACCTGACCTATCATGTTTTTCAGTGGTTTTTGTCACAGTGACCCACTAGAGGCCAGAGCGTTGTTAGAAACGTGTTCACCTGTGAAGACGGCAGCTGTTCTGGGATCTGTGTTTGCAGCAGAGATAAAAATTTTGCTGCAACTCTTTCAGAGAGAGATTCAGATCCTGAGTCTGTCTGCACAGTCTGAACCACGAGAAACCATAATTATGATTATCCACAGAACCTATGAGCATTGAAAAGAAAGGGTGTCTAAATTGTTCCCATTCGAAATGCTCTATTAGATGTCTAAGTTTTAACTAAACCTTTTTTTAAGGTAAACAGAAGTCTGCAGGTTTGAAAGACACAGCTAAACATCTTATAATTTAAATTTAGATGTAAACTTTAACTTTTAGACAGCAAAGTTCATGCTCAATCATCCAATACCTGGATGATTGAGCATGAACTTTGTTGCCTTGAACTTTGCTTTGGCTGTGGCTGCCTGCCTGCAGTCCACAAGGGACAGGACGGCCCCCAGAAACCATCTTAGCTCTTTTACTTTACTGCTTGGTGGGGAAACAGTTTGCTGGAACTCCTCTGACTGATGAAGCCCTCCGGATAGAGGGCTAAACGGTTCTATAAAAAATAAACTGTCCAGATGACCCGACTGAGAATTATTGGATTTCACTTTTAGAGCAAATTTAGTCCGATTTTCTCTTAAATTATTAGATGTCCTCATGGATCAGCAACTTCAAAAAGTATTCAGCTTCCTCTCAAAATGTCAGATTCCAAGTAATTAAAAAAGTATAATTAACAGACACTTTTAGTTCATTTTCCCATTTTGAAAGTGATCAGACTACTGGCTCCCAAACCCTCTCCAACTGTCAGTCCTTGAGTCTTTGTTCAAGTTCAATCATCTGAAGAAGCCACAGCAACTTATGGAAGCACATTTCCGCCAGTCTATTAAAAAAATTGCAAAAATTATCTCAAAATAATGAGATATCTCAAAATAATGAGATAGTATCTCAAAATAATGAGATACTATCTCAAAATAATGAGATACTATCTCATTATTTCGAGATACTATCTCATTATTTTGAGATATCTCATTATTTTGAGATAGCCTACTATCATTATTTTGAGATAGAATATTATTTTGAGATAGAATCTCATTATTTCGAGATACTATCTCATTATTTCTAGATACTGTCTCATTATTTTGAGATACTGTCTCATTATTCCGAGATACTATCTCATTATTTTGAGATACTGTCTCATTATTTTGAGATACTGTCTCATTATTTCGAGATACTATCTCAATATTTCGAGATACTATCTCATTATTTCGAGATACTATCTCATTATTTTGAGATACTATCTCATTATTTCGAGATACAATCTCATTATTTCAAGATACAATCTCATTATTTCGAGATACTATCTCATTATTTCGAGATACTATCTCTTTATTTCGAGATACTATCTCATTATTTCGAGATGCTATCTCATTATTTCGAGATGCTATCTCATTATTTCGAGATGCTATCTCATTATTTCGAGATGCTATCTCATTATTTCGAGATACTATCTCATTATTTCAAGATACTCTCTCATTATTTCGAGATACTATCTCATTATTTCGAGATACTATCTCATTATTTCGAGATACTATTATTTTGAGATACTATCTCATTATTTTGAGATACTATCTCATTATTTCGAGATACTATCTCATTATTTTGAGATACTATCTCATTATTTTGAGATACTATCTCATTATTTCGAGATACTATCTCATTATTTCGAGATACTATCTCATTATTTTGAGATACTATCTCATTATTTCGAGATACTATCTCATTATTTCAAGATACTATCTCATTATTTGAGATACTATCTCATTATTTCGAGATACTATCTCATTATTTCGAGATACTATCTCATTATTTCGAGATACTATCTCATTATTTCGAGATACTATTATTTCGAGATACTATCTCATTATTTTGAGATACTATCTCATTATTTTGAGATACTATCTCATTATTTCAAGATACTATCTCATCATTTTGAGATACTGTCTCATTATTTTGAGATAATTTTTGCTATTTTTTTAATAGACTGGCGGAAATGGGCTTCCAAAGCAACTGGATGAAAAACACTCGTCTTTCTGTTGATGCTGTTGTTTTACTGCTCCAGTAATTAGTCCGACCCGCAACATAACCCAACATAAACAAAGCCTTCAATCAAACAAGCCTGGGGCACAAACAGGAAAGGATTTCTTTTCTGAGTGACGGATAATTCACTCCGGGTGGTCTCCAACCAGCCCCCCCTCTGATGATGATGATGGTCTATAAAACACCTGGCAGAGGGTGCAGAGGAGCAGTGATTCGAGTCCACTTACAAATCCAGCAGCTTCGCCTTTGGAGCTCGACATGATGGAGGCTCCCTCTAAACTCGTGATCCCGGTCTCTGTGATCCTCATGCTGTTCGCCTTCAGTCCCATCGAGGCCTGGTACAAGCAGGCGGCCGGTCCCAGCTACTACTCCGTGGGCAGAGCGTCCGGCTTGCTGTCTGGGATCCGGAGGTCTCCGCATGTGAGGCGAGGAGAGCCGGCGGACAGCGGAGAGTCTGCGGGGGACAGAGTTGTGTCTGAGCTGCTCTCACACAGCTCCGTCCTCAAAACAATGGTCAGTGGTCTCTGTTAGAGAAAAATCCACGTTGTCTCATCTTTACACATTTGGCTGCACGAGAGGAAATCCAAGTCTGCAACCTAGTTTCAGGATTTTACTGTTTTTGTTCATGGGAGGATTTTCAGCATCTTGAGTCTTAGTTACTTTTTATTTTAATTGAATTGAATTTTGTCTCAAAGGAGCTGCCATATTTTAGGGCTTTCACGCTTTCTTTTTTACCTGTGCAGTTAAACGCATGCAATGCACATTTTCATTATTCTTTATATATGCAGCTGATTTTTAATACTCTATTTTATGATTGTGTCCAAGAATATTTTAATGAGTTAAGAATTCCCTGCTTTAGGTGTGACTGTTGAGCTCTTTTGTTTCTCCATTAGCCTCTTTGCATCAAAGACATCACACCAAACCTGCAGAGCTGTGAACTCTTCCAGGACGTCAAGGGATCACTGAGGTGCAGAGCAGACATCTTCCTCTCCCTGGACTCCTCAGACTGTGAAGCGGACTGAGCAGGATGATGAAGCTGTACTCTCATGGACATTTTTAAACAAGTATACCAAACTCGATGAAGGTCGTGTGCTTGATCAACTAAGGTGATTTCTGTCATGTTCCATCATAAGCTTGATGAAAACTGTAACGGTGATGCATTTGTACATATTTGGTTTAAGTGTTCATTAATAAACTACATTTCTTGTTTAAAATGCTTTAAGGAAAAGAACATAACTGTGTGACATTATTTGTGCCAGCGAAAGATGAAGGTAGAAAACAAAGACCAACAGCATCACCCTGAAATCATGCAGCAAAAAGTACCGTATATTCCGCCGTACACGTCGTTCCGCCCAATAAGTCGCCTCAGTCCACATTTGTCCAATAAAGTGGAAAAATCTATAAATACATTGCATCTATTATGTGTCACCGCTGACGCGTCGCGTTTGTTACGTGTCGCGTTTGTTACGCGTCACCACTGACAACCTGGAAATGTGGGCCTGTGTTGTGCCAAAATTTGATGGGCTGCCAAATGACGGCCATGGGAGCGTGCACGGGAGGAATTTCACAATAATTTAACAAGATTAACACTTCAAAACAATTATTTGTTTGCTCGATGCTATAGTAAATGTGTGTCAGTCTAACATTTGCTTCATAAATGCACTTTGACAGTCAAATCAGCTGCATTTCAAAAATAGTTTTGCTGATGAGGTGCTCCCGGGAGCACGCAGAGGGAGAGAAAAAGGAGGAATGTGGCTCGTTTCTCTGAAATTTAGCAAGAAAAGCACCTAAACAATTGTTTACTCAAAATTCTAGCAAAGGTGTGTCTCAGTCTAAAGTTTGCTTAATAAATGCACTTTAGTTGTCAAATTATCTGCATTTCGCCAGGGCGGTGCAGCTGGTTTGACTGTTGGTCCAAGCAGCGAGCAGAACGAAGGTGGGGAGAGTATGGCAAGCTGATTGTATCATTAATAGCTGGTGAAGATTCTCAGTCATCCAGAACATGGTAAATTCAAAAAAGTTCAAGAAATAAAAAAAAATCCTATAAAGTAAAACGTAAAGTATAATAAATAAAGCCTAGTTGTTTTTGAACTTTTTTGAATTTGTCATTATAGACCTATTTCATGATACAACAGCATGTCATACGACTACTACTCTGCTGCCATCACATGGCTGAAAGTGGTACTGCTCTTTTGG
>JBBPBX010015942.1:0-10882 GCA_038048925.1 Garcialebias charrua | reverse complement strand
TTGTTGCAGACTGAGCGGAGAGCAAAAGAGGCTGAGAAAATTAGAGGCAGAGAGGGAAGACAGAGAGACCTGAAGGAGGACAGGAAGAGAAAAAAGGGGAAAAGGAGAGAGTTATACACACACACAAAAAAAAAAGATGACGGAAGAGAAGGACGATGAAGAGGTCTGGGGGAGGATGGGAAGAGAGTGAGAGAAATGAGTAGGAGAGAGGAGATAGGGAGGCCAAGAGAGGAGTGGAGGTGGTGAGGGGAGACGGGGGAAGACAGGGAGGGTGCGGAAGGAGGAAGATAATGGTGAAGCCTGGAGGAGAAGGATGAGGGGGTGGAGGGAGGATGGGAGGAGAGGGAAGTTCATGTGAGGAGCCAGAGATAGACCAGAGACGGACCTGACACCTTCCTCCAGATTCCTGAGGGGATAAAACACAAGCGCCCCTGTGTGCACGTGTGCGTCTGTTTCCACATGCCTGCACAAGAGCGGAATGCAACAGCAAAGGTTTCTGGGAGATTTCTCCCGTCGTCATCCATGTAAATGTTGAACAAGCTGAACATCTGGACGCACGCACGTTTTAAACCAACCTAAAGGACATCGTCCTCTCAGTCAACACAAACACAGACACAAAATAACTTCTCCATCTCTCTTTCTCTGCTGACTGAAGTAATTGCGGTGAGTATTGAAGGAGAAGGCACTTGGTGGAGACGGTGGGGGCTGCTGGGGGAAAATCTATTCCCCAATATTATCTAACTGCTGCTTTCCTCCTCGCATTCCTGGTACTCGCATTGTCCCATTGATCCTTTCCTAATATCATCTGAAAATCTATGAGCATAAAGGGCAGCTTTGTGACGTACAAAACAGATAAGTACCCATCATGCTCTGTATGGTCACTGTGGACGGTAAGTCGCACTGTAACCTTCCCCTGTTGTCGTGCTTTGTGCCACCGTTAGTGAAGATTCAAAGACAAAGAGAAAAGGAGGTGGCTAACTAGGCGCAGAGCAGAGGTGACGGGAAAGGTTGTTAATGGATTATTCTGCAGATTGTGACAATCCCTGACAGTGCATTTACATCAGAGAGTCACAGTAAGTAATGCACATTTATTTCTGGAGAATTACTCATTTCTGGAAGAGACTATATCAGATTTGGGGCTTTGAGGATTGGTTTTTGTTATATGGAGGGTGTTACTGGGTCCACAAAGTTTTTTTAGGTTATAGGTTTCAAAATATTATGACAGGATTTCATTTGTGATCACTTATTAATTAAAAATATCTCATTACTCATTATAGCTATCTTCTGCAAAACTGTTTTGCATGAATGTTTTTTGTTCTTTCTATTGAAATACAGCAGTGAGTGGAGTTGAGATGACGAGCACGAACATTCTTTGGACGTACGATGGTGACGTTCAGCACAAATTCAAGCAGATGGACACTGTGGCAAACAACTCGGCATTGAAACTGGGAGCAGACTAACCAGTCTCTCACACTCCTAATGCTTGCCAATGATTTAAAAATAGACTTTGAAAAGATACACAATGTGCTGTATGGTTGAGAACTGCAGCTGAGCATGAGACAACCTTTTGATAGCACCGTCTCCAGCCAAATGTTGAATAAAAAAAGAGGAGATGAGC
The DNA here is from genome assembly GCA_038048925.1 of Garcialebias charrua. Lineage (NCBI taxonomy): Eukaryota > Metazoa > Chordata > Actinopteri > Cyprinodontiformes > Rivulidae > Garcialebias > Garcialebias charrua. Next base: position 9,264 of record JBBPBX010015942.1, on the reverse strand, counting down.
AGAACAGAGTCAGGGATGTGTTCAAAATTTCTGAAACAAGTCAGACGTGGGGAACTCTTTCAAGGGATTTAACACATTGGTGTGTCAATCAGAAATATACCTATTGATTACCTATACCTATAGTGATGATTATTTCCTGACTACAGGCTCCCTCTAAGGCAATATTGGAAAAACATAAAGAGTATTCAAATATTTATGAATAAAGCTGGTGTTGGTTTAATAGTCCAGCTACAGCCGAATGGTCGCATCTTCCCTGAGTGTAAATGAAGGTTTTGTAAAAACAAAAGTCACCATCAAGAATTTACCATTCATCCTAGAGTCACAGGTCACTGTATGACATGACTTACATCTGATGTGTTAATTGCATGTCTTTGATGACTGCAAAAAGGCTTTTCACAATTAAATTTCAGACCATAGTCAATCACTACATTTTTTCTTTGGCTTGTTTGCAGTTTTCATGCTTCCTTTCTTCTCAAGTTTGCTGATTTTTGCTGATTGTTAATTTACTTGTTTTGTCATAATGTGAAGTTTGTGATTTCATTGTGCTCCGGTGCAGTGACAGCTGATTCTGATTCTGATCGCATTTAAGCAGAGCCCATTTTAAAAAACAACCTGGACCTCTCAATAGGAAAGAACTTTCTCCTTTTGTTTTCTTGTCAAAAGTTTATTAATTGTGGTTGTAATGCATTACAGAAATAAGTAACAATAATTATTATTAGACCTTTATGGTTAGTTCCCATTGAGCCTCAAAGACTCATTTACAAGAGAGACCTGTTTAATAAAGTAGATAATAATGTGAGTCATACAGTCACATGTTGTGCCAACACTGTTTTTCTTGATGGAACTGACAAAGAAGAAATAATGAATACAGGTAGTCCTCGACTTACGACGGTCTCGACTTACGACGGTCTCGAGTTACGACGTTTTGCGGTTACGACGCATCTCCCATTAAAAAATTAAAATATATATTATTTTGAAATTTTATTTTGAAAAGCCGAGTTACGCAGTTTCCGGTTTTAAGGCGTAAACGTAGCGGCGGAGGAATAGTGCACTGTACTCTCTAAAAAAGCTAAGTCTGGTCCTCTGGACATTCAAAAACAAAACTGTACTGTGAATGCGGTTTTACGTCGTAAACGAATGGAGTATACAGAGGAGGGATGGAGAAAACGGCTTCACCAGCATACCAGTAGGAAATTAACTCTTTTTTTCCCTTCATTATGGCTCCCAAATGTCTGTGTTTTTTGATAATTATGTAGGGTACTGTACTGTGTTAGGATAGGCTAAGTGCTTGGTAAAATACAGTACTATATGATGCAGTATGTACATATGTTCCAAATTACGTCGAAATTCGGTTTGCGACGACGCCTAGGAACGGATCTCCGTCGTAAGTTGAGGACTACCTGTATAGTAAAAAAATCTAACAGACAAGAGATTAAAAGATTGGGCGGACATGGATATGATGTTTGTAAAGGACATTATGAGTTATGTTATTGAGCTGTTTACATATACAGTACAGTACCATACTGTATATGTAATTTATCAATATCAAGAGGAGTATTTCTAGACAATATGAAAGTAACTAAGGTAATTCCTCTTTTTAAGAATGGTGAGAAATGTGTGTTCAATAATTATAGACAATATCCTTGTTACCACAGTTCTCAAACGTTTTAGAAAAAAAAATTGTGGCCAGATTAGATAAACTTAATGCTAAACAAAATATTCCAAGTGGCAGTGAGTATGGGTTTAGAGCAAATAACTCTAGATCAATGGCACTCGTGGAATTGATAGAACAAATGATTATTATTGCTGTTGATCAAAAACAATATTGTGTTAGTATTTTTGTTGATTTAAAGAAAGGATTCAATATTATAGATCACATTATTCTTCTTGAAAAAATTGAACAAATATGGCATTAGAGGACTAGCACTACAGTGGGTATCTAGCTATTTGAAAGATAGAAAACAGTTTGTACAAAAAAAATGTAAGATCTGACCTCTATAATATCACATGTGGAGTTCCTCATGGTTCTGTACTTGGACCAAAGTTTTTTATTTTATATGTTAATGACTTTGTAAATGTGTCAGGACTCCTTAAATGTGTCCTTTTTGCAGATGATACCACATTTTTTTGTTTACGTAAAGATATAGAACAGATGCTGGAGTTGATGCAGACAGAATTTGTCAAAATACAAACTTGGTTTAAACTTAATAAATTATCATTAAATCTAGATAAAACTGACCATATGATATTCAGTAACAAAGAGAACTGTTGATGTTCCTTAGTGTCAAGGATGTTGGGATTTGTAGAGTTAGTGAGGTGAAGTTCTTGGGTTGATGAGAATGGAAACATCACATAATTTATATAAGAATAAAATAGCTAAATCTATCGCAGTACTGTACAGAGTAAGGGAGTTATTAAATGATAAAGCTCTGTATATGTTGTATAACTCAATAACTGTTCCACACTTAATATACTGTACAGTATTGATGTTTAGGGGAAAGTGTGTAAAACAATTACAAATCCTATTTTTGTTTTACAAAAAAAAGAGCTATAAGAATTATTACTAGTACACTATTACATTTCAGTCACCCATCAAGTACTTTATTTTACCAACTGAAGTTATTGAAGTTCCATGATTTAGTAGATTATATTATTTTATCAGTTACTGTATGTATAGGGCTCATAATAACACATTACCTTTAAATATTCAATTAAATTTTGTTAAAAGAGAGAGTTGTTACAATCTCAGAGATATATGTGAAACCCAAATTTAGAACAAGTATGAAAGGACAGACTACTTCAATACAAGAATTTAGATTATGGAATAATCTGGAGAGTGATGTTAAAAATGCCAGATCAATGTGTATGTTTAAGAGAATGATCAAAGTTGATTTATTTTAAAAACATTAAATAAAATAGCTTAATGTGTAATTGGTGCTTGAGAAGGACTTATTTATTTTGTTTTTATTTGAAGATTATTATTGTTTGAAAAAAAAATTGTGGGGGGAAAAAGGGGCCAATATTAAAATATTTTTTCTTCTTTCTGCTGCCTTTTGTTTTATTTGTGATTGTATTTCTTATTGTATATATAATTGTTTTATTTTGTTTTTAAAATGAATACATTTTATAATAATAATAATAATAATAATAATAATAATAATAATAATAATAATAATAATAATAATAATAATATGGCGGACACAAATGTATATATTTCATGTCAGAATGTGCTCTCATTGTGAAAGGGACAGAATATAAAAGAGCAGGTCAACGGTTGTAAATCATTTGCTTTTTCTGAGCTTGCTGTTGGAAGACATAGAGAATAAATCGAGACTCAAATAATTTTTGTCTCTTTCTGCCGACTTCTACATGTGACCTCAACATGATAATACTTTGTAATAATAATAATAATAATAATAAAGATCCACAAGTGCAAATTCAGGACACCTCTTATTTAGAAGTTATTGTGGTCTTCTTGTATATCTGGGATACTAAAAATACGTTTATGCTGATGTGCTCTCAACCAACATAGGATGAGTAAAAACGAATGTTTAGGTTACTCATCCATCCAGTTACCAAATACACGTTGTATTCAGGGTTGCAATGTGGAAACCTTTCATAGCTGTCAGCAGGTGAGTGGCCGAGATACAATCTGCAGATGTTACAGTGAGGACAGTGGGGAATGTTACTGTGAGGACCTAGAAAGGGCACAAAACGTTTGAAAAATACCAGATCGAGAAGTTGTGTCAAGCAAAGGTCTAAAATGGTACCAGTCATCGTCATCGGAGCCCTCAGTGTTGTGACCTTTAACTGGTGGAGTGATTCCAAAATATTCCAGAAACAACCTCAAGATCCCTGTCCAGAAGAAAGTAGTCCCAGTAGCTAAGATATTGGCCAGAACAGTCAAACTCGCAGGCTTCTGTAGAGGACCTGTGCTTGAGGAGATATTTTGTTTGTCATCAGCTATAGTGTCATTGTGCAAACAGAGGAAATAGCAAAACAGGGGACGTCATGCTCTCCTTTACCTCTTTTTCTCAATGTTGTAAAATGAGTTGTTGCTTAAAGAACAAATATTAGGCTAAAAGACATTCCCATCAGTGACCTACTTTTTAATAACTATGTCTTAAAATGCTTTCAAACATGCAATCTACTGTATTTTTACACCCCTGCACAATTATATGAAATAATGAGTTCTGACACACACACAAAACAATCATGGTGTTTTGTAGACTTGTCATGCACAAATACGCTCTGTGCAACACATCTAAGCTGCCCAGTGGTGAAAAGAGAACACCAAGCCGCAGCTGTGTCCCACACGATCACCTCGACCACAGCCTTGAAGACAACATGTCTGTGTCAAAGAGAAATGACAAAGCAGTGTCACGAATGCCTGCAAGAATGAATGATGAGACGTAGCGGGGGTTAAGTAAACTACAACTGGATGGAGGAATGAATGTTAGTCAGAGCTATAAAAGAGGTCAACGTGGGACAAAGCAAAAACTGGACCTATTATGAGAGTTTACAGGAGAATATTTCACACATCATGTTTTTGTGGCAGTTTTATCTTGAAGGAAAATGTTTTCTGGAGAAGTGAGATGAGAGGGTAGAAACAAGCCGGGGAGGGCTGTAGGTCCAGAGAAAGAATGTAGAGAAAAGATAAGTCCTTTGTATGAAGATTCAGGACAGCCAGAGCTTGGCGCAAAAAGAAGATCCTGTTTGCTGTCCCCTGATACAGTATACACACTAAATAGTCTTTGCAGCAGATTTCATAGACAGACCCTTTTCTTTGTTCGGCTAATAAGCAGACCACTCTAAATGGGCTGTTTTTCAACCCTCTGACACAAAGACACTGTTTCATGATTCCTCAGTGCCATCGTTTTCCTGCTCTTCTTCAGATATGGGAAACAGAGATCCCTCTGTGTCGATGTGTGGCTCCCACAGCTCAGGAGTTCTGAGCGGGCTCATCACATCGCTGCCCAGAGTTGGGCTCACATCTCCAATGAAACCCCAGAAACAAAGCCAGGAGTGAGTACCCACCGTCACTCTCACAGGGTCCCAGAGTGAGCTGGTAAATGACTAAATCCATCCATCCATCCAACCAGCCAGCCAGCCAGCCAGCCAGCCATTGAATATGATCAGTCATAATACCCAGTTCCTAAAATCAAAGTTTTACAGTAGCCCATAAAGGTTTTGCCTGTAAAACTGGATGAGTCAAAATATGTAGCATCTCGGCAAGAGTCTTACATGAATTTGTCTATCTATCTATCTTCGTTTAACGTCCGTTTTCCCGATTCCGGGGTGGGACGCTACTTCTTTGTCGCTAAGTTTTTGATGTCAGATTAGGCGGTCAGTTGCCTCCAGTTCATTGAGGTTCAGCGCTTTAATAATAATAATAATAATTAATTCAATTTATAATGCACTTTTCATTACTGAAAATCTCAAAGTGCTACACATATATTGAATGCTACACACATTCATAAACCGGTGGCGGCAGACTACCATGCAAGGTGCTTTCCAGTCCTACCGGGAGCAACTCAGGGTTAAGTGTCTTGCCCAAGGACACAACGACACATGGTGCGGGTCCCGGGAGTCGAACCGCCAACTTTCCGATCGGGAGACAACTGCCATTACCACTACACCACGGCCGCCGCTTTCAGATCTTGTTGAATCGTTTGCGCCCAGGTCGTTTTTGGACGGCCTTTGGGACGGGTGCCAGGTACTTCAAGGTTTTCAATAGCAAGTATAGCACTGTTTTCACTTCGTTTAACATGACCGAACCACCGCAAATGGTGTCGCCGGCATGTGTCCTCAATCGCACATAAGCCAGCTTGATGCAGCTTTTGGTCGATTGGATGTGATCTTTAAGACTAATGCGTTGCATCCATCTGAGCATTTTCATGTTGGTTCGGTGAAGTTGCTGTTCGAGTTTTGTTGTCATTGGCCATGTTTCTGCGCCATACAACAGCACGGGACGTATCACTGAGCCATAGAGTCTTGAACGTAGGAGTAGTGGGATGTCGCGCCGCATCAGTATAGAAGCGAGTAGATGCCATTTATTCCACGCCACACGTATGCGTGCCCGAACGGCAGCTTCGGCTGTTCCAGTACAGTCCAACACATCCCCTAGATATTGAAACGACTTGACTGTTTCGACGCCAACGGCTCCAATTGTATTGTTGTGTTGTACTTGTTGTCGTGGATTGATGCAAGTAGGACAAACGAAATTGGTCGCTTTCGACAATGGACCACTTATTTTTGAACAACGTTTGTGACACCACTGTAGGCACTGCTGACACATGATTGAATTGCTGCCCACACCAGCTTTGCAAACTGAACAGGGCCAACGACCAGTGGGTGTGGATTCGGCGGATTCGCCAGTGTTCATCTTGTTACATGAATTCGTATCAGTTAAAAAATAGTTTGGTGTCTGAATCATCACTCTGTCTGTACAACCTAGTTCTACATTTTAATGAGGTGTTTCAGCCTTTTCTGAGATGATCTGTTCTTGTTGTCAGCATCACTGTACGTGTACACCCAGGAGTTTTTGTTATTTGACTGTTGAAGCCTGAGGCTGTTTGGCACCTAGCGGAAGTGAGCTGAGTTCATTATCTAATAGCAATTTCCAGCCTGCATCGCTGCTAGTACACAATAAAGAGACAAACTACAAATGGATGTAGAAAAGGGAACAATTACACCTTGATACCGCAGCACTTTCAGGATATACAGTAACTCGTAGTCATTTTGTTGCGTCATGTATGTTTTTCTTAATTTTTGTATGAAGGTATAATGTGATTTTTAAGATTACTAGAATCAGACAAGATGATTTTTGAGTAATGAAAGTACAAAAATTCTGTTCATGTCCATTCCACTAAATCAAAGGTGCCCAAAGTGGGGCCCACGGGCAAAAGTTGGCCCGCCAAGCCATTTAAGTTGGCACACCAAGCAGTCCTTATTACTATATTAAAATTTCCTTTCAAGAATCAATGTGTTTTCACTCAGTCATTCAACTCATTGACTTTAGATGGAAAAGTCAGCCCATTGACTACTGTATATATGGGACTGTTTATTCATGTTCATATTATTGTTGCTGTTAAGTTGTATTGCTGTTGGACATGCATTTTTTTTTTATTTTACACTACAGTAATTGTGCGGAAATGCCAAAATTTCAATATTTGTTTTAATTTCTTATATACGACTTATTTGTTATATTCTGTGTTCTGTAATGTTCTTTATACAGAATGGAAGGTTAAATAACTGTATAATAAATAAATTGACTTTACTTGAAGATGTATTTGCATTTCATGTATTATATTATTGCATTTGTTCCAAGTCCTCTGATAGATTTTAAATTTGGCCCTCTCAGGGAAAAAGTTTGGGTACCCCCTGCACTAAACTTACCAAAAGTTGCAAGTTATTTTTCTGACAGCTTGGTCCTTTTAAACTTGCCAGATTTACGTGGAGTATATATTCTGCCTATTAGAGGCAAAACGTACAAAAATTCTCCTAAGTGTTGGCTTAGTTGCCTGTTTTTGTGAGTTTGTCTTCAAATGTCACATGTACGGTGTCTGTAGACTTTGATGGATCAATCTCTCCCCCACCGGCCGTCCCCGGGGCTTTCATCTGCTTATCTCTGACCACTGTCTGTCTGCCTGACCGCAACGCTGTTCATTCACACGCTCACAGCCCTGCAGCTCTCCCTCCTCATGCATGACCATTAATGGAGGTGTGTTTGCAAATGAAACAATGTGCAATCCGTGTGGTACAGTGTTACATAATGTGACCTTAATTATGATTGTTGAGATATTTTTTCTCCTTTGCTTGAATAATCTTTGTGAACCTGTTATCCCATGCTTTGAATCTTTTATTTGTTTTTCCCGGGAAAACGGGAAAAAAAATCCCGTTTTCTTCTTCAATTAAAAAAAATAAAATCCTCTAAACTCAAAGCCCCACATCTCCTCATCTCATCGGCACACTCACTCCATTTATAAATTTTCACAAGCAAGCTTATTTACATGAACTAAAGAGGCATATGCTAAGTCTGACCGCTGCTGCTGGAGGCTTTCCCACCCTTTCCAGAGGGTCTTTTCAGCCCCAGGGGCTGCTGTGGTGATTGGATTAAGGGAGGCCTGGAGCGTGTCCACGTCTGGAGCTGAGCTGGACCGTGCTCGGACGACCCACCAACCTCGCTGTCATTGTTCGGATTCCCAGTGACCCACTCCAGGTGCCAGGCAATAGAGAAGATGCTCCAAACTTTCCCAGGAATGAGCTGGACGGACAAAAATAGTTCACTTTTTGCCTTCCCCACACCTCCTTCACCCCCATCTACAGTGTTGAGCTGAAAGAAGGGAGAAATAAGAGGTCGAGAGGATGTCTTTCTTGCTTTTATTCCTCTTGTTTTGCTCTTACTAACTCTTTTAAATCTTAATTCCCCCTTTTTTTGGTTGGGACTGGGGGGCCAGTGGGAGGACAGTTGTTTTGTCTTTTTTCATGGACTGATTTACATGTCCACAGCTTCTCGATGAAAGTAGTCATTGTCAGTGCTGACCTATGAAAATTACAGAGGACACTGGGGGTCTTTCTCCTTTGACAGCCTATAGCTAGCACACAAACAAACAAACAAACAAACATGTAAATACAAACAGTTTTTGCACACAACAAAGCACACTACAGTATCTGCAAGTTTATATATTTCAATCATCCCTACTTCAATGTGCTCATCTCTTTAAACCTCCTGAAGCAGCTAAAATGATTGCTGGAGAAAAGAAGAAGGTTGAGGGTTGTGTGTGTGTGTGTGTGTGTGTTGGGGGGGTCATCCAGGAGAGGCATCCATTTGCACACCAATTGTTTTTTCTTCTTTCTGAGCCAAGGAAAAGAGAAAGACCATGTCTCTCCCTCTGTGACCACGGTCCTTCCTCCTCCTCCGCCTCCTTTCTCCTCCTACCCCCCACCCTCCACTGTGACAGCAGCGTGAATGGAGAGCCACATTCAGTCGGGATGAATGGGATGGGGTGGAAATGGGTAGGGGGTCAACCTGACCACCCCAGCCCTCCTGTGCCTGAGCCACATGTGCGGCATATTAACATATGAAGCCCTGTCACCGCTGAGTTCACCCTCCCAAATGACCTATTCACACACACACACACACACACACACTCTCACAGAGGCTTTGGGTCAGGTATGCTGCTGTTTTATCACTGAAAACCTCTGAATGGTTTCAGGGGAATTGTGCGCCAACAACAGGGTGAACGTTTGGGCAAGTAGAAT
>JBBPBX010015941.1:3187-48786 GCA_038048925.1 Garcialebias charrua | reverse complement strand
TCTCTGAATCGGAGGCACGGGGGTTCTTCGGGTGACTCATTTTTGCTTCATGATCAGACGTTTCATGTCAAAAATAGAAACACGCAGTGAGTCATGATTTGTTACTATTACTGACATGATCACATCTTTCTGATGCTTTTCATCTCCTTCTGAGACATGCAGGTGACGCTCCATGGTGGCCAGGAAGTCCCACTGGCACCCTGTGATGTCCACACTGACTCAGCTCGGTCTTTTCCCCTTCGCTTCTGCGTCAGCCTCTTGACTACCTCCTTGAAGTCCCTTTTTTCTGCTGCTCTTCTCTTACATAACCTTCTAATTTTAATGGGGGCTCACACGGAGCTGTTTTCCAGCCACACCAGGCAGCCGGGCTCTGTGGAAAGCCTGCAGACGTCCCAGTTAATCTGATCTCAGAGGCAGACACTGGAAAGAGGAATATTTAGTCTTTAAACGTGTCTCTATCTGTGGGTATGATTGGGTGAATTGCATGCTCTTGTCTGCTCGTCACCTTTAACCTTTCAGACAAATCTATTTGTTCTTTCAGCGGTTTGTTTGGACCGTTCTTTTTCCAGGGTGGAACCATTACTCAACTTCAGTGGTTTTGGAAAAAATATGTTTTTTCTAATCCACCGGGTAAAAATTGTACGTACAGGCTCAAAATAGATGAGTTTTAAATCAGGTTGAGGTTGGGACTTCGGGAAGGCCGTTCCAGAAGCTTAACGTCAGCTGGATTCATCCAATCAGAAGCCAGCCATGGTCCTGTTGGACCCAACTGAATCAGAGAAACAACCGTTGAGCTGTTGATTTGAGGTCAAGTTGATCTTAAGGTGGTCGTTCTACCTCATTATTCCAACCACTTCATAGAACAGCGTGATGCTTCCACCACGCCTCACAGTTGGTGCAGTATTCTCAGGTCTGAAGACCTAGACCCCTTCAAACATCATTATTCTTCAGTAGTGAGCACCTCAGTCCATGTTGCCGTAAAACTGGCCTCGCCATGGACTGGAACGCTGGTGTTCCAGAAGTTCCCGGGTCATTCCCGAACATCTGAACAAATGTCCTGTCCTCTGAAGATAGCTTGAGTATGTATGAGTCCAATGAGTGCCGTCAAACCAAACCTTTTTCACCGGTAAAGAGAACCTCTCAGCTGAGACGGTAACGGACCTCATAAAGTTTAACTCTCCACACCACCTGTTTAAAGATTTAGGTGAATGTATGTATATATCAAAGTCAAAGTCAAAGTCAACTTTATTGTCAGATCTGCAATATGTACAGTGCAGGACATACACAGGACCGAAATTGCGTTTCTCTCAGTCCCTCGGTGCAACAGTAAACATCTAAACATTGAAACACTGAAACATATAATAATAGACATAAGCATAAAAATAGTAAAACTAACACTGTCCTGTGTGTTTTTTTTTTTTTTTTTGCATAGTGGTATAAAAAAAGAGTATAAAAAGTATAACTAAAATAAACTAAAGGTTTCTAGCATTGACATTTGCAAAGTGGCAAAGCAGCGAATGAGTCAATGTACACAGTATATGTATGAGGTAGTAGTTGATGTTGTTGTAGAGGCAAAAAGTGGCATATGCAGTAAGGCACATTGGGCATCCCTAAATAAGACCGTTCAGAGCACACTGTATATGTACCAGCAGTGGTGTAGATATTAAAGTAGTGTAAATAAATGTAAACAGTAGTAATTACATGTAAGCAGTAGTAATAAAAGTAAACAGTATTAATAAATGTAAACAGAGAATGTAAACAGTATTATGATTATAGGCAGTGATGTAATACAGACATTAGTGCAATTATGAGAAGTAGTGCAAACTGTATGAGCACATGACCGAGAGTTTAGTGAAAACCCGTTTGGTGACACAGAGTCTAGTGTTAAAAACTTTGTGTTGAGTGATAATATGTGAGAAAGTTTTAGTGTTAAGGCAGTTCAAATGGGAGGGGAGGCAGAGCAGGCAGAGTGTTTAGCATTCTGACTGCCTGATGAACAGAGCTGTCTCTCAGTCTGCTGGTTCGAGCCTGGAGACTCCTCAGTCTCCTCCCTGATGGCAGCAGTCTGAAGCAGCTGTGTAGTGGGTGTGTGGGATCACCTGCCATGCGGTGGGCTTTCCGAGTGAGGCGTTTGCTGTGTAAGTCCTGCAGTGAGGGCAAGGAGGTGCCCACGATCTTCTCAGCTGCTCTCACAATGCGCTGGAGGCTCTTGCGGCAGGATGCAGTACATGCACCAAACCACACAGTGATGCAGCTGGTCAGGACACTTTCTATGGCACCTCTGTAGAAGGTGCTCATGATGGGGGTTGAAGCTCCAGCCCTTTTCAGCTTGCGGAGAAAGTAGAGACGCTGGTGAGCCTTCTTTGCCAGTGCTGCAGTGTTCCTGCTCCAGGACAGGTCCTTTGAGACGTGCACTCCCAGGAACTTGGTGCTGTCCACTCTCTCCACTGCGGTGCTGTTGATGGTCAGAGGGGCATGTTGGGCATCCCTCTTCCTGAAGTCCACAACAATCTCCTTTGTCTTCTCCACGTTGAGAGTGAGATTGTTGTGTCCGCACCACAAGGCCAGGCGGCTCACCTCGTTCCTGTAGTCCGTCTCATCGTTGTTGCTGATGAGACCTACCACTGTTGTGTCGTCCGCAAACTTGATGAAGTGGTTGGAGCTGTACGATGGTGTGCAGTCGTGTGTTAGCAGGGTGAATAGAAGGGGGCTCAGCACACATCCTTGTGGGGCCCCTGTGTTCAATGTGATGGTGCTAGATGTGTTACTCCCGATCCGTACTGTCTGTGGTCTCTCTGAGCCTGTATGTGCGTATTTATTATACTAAATTCACAATCATTTTAAACTTGTGCACCATTGAAGTTGTATAAGCATTCAACCCTGGAAATAATGGTTCAAACTAAATAAATATATGATCTTCATGCTTCTGATGAGCAAAACCTGAAACTTTCATCACTTTAGGTGTGTGTGTTGATGGTTACAATATTTTGGTGTGGCAGGAAACGGCTTGCAAGCAAAAATGACCTCAGCATCAATTCAACCATGACCAAAATAAACACATTCAACCTTTATTCATACAGGTAGTCGTACTGAGTCATTAGGACTCATTTTCAAGAGAGACCTGTTTTAGACCGACAACAGATAAAGTACAGACAACAATATACAACAATAAAAAGTAGTGTTATAATAACAATCAAATCAAGGTGCCATATAAAACAAGGTAAAATACTAAAAACAAGAACATATCTGCTTAGCTTTTCTAATGACCTTATGTTTAAAATCCCTTAAAGAAATCAAAGTGGACAGCTTCAGATCTTGTTGCAAGGTGTTCCAGGTTACAGGAGCAGAGTAAGAAAAGGCATCGAACATCTGAAGGAGCTGGCAGAGACATTCACATAAATAATGTCACCATAATCAGTGACCAGTAGGTGTTTCCTGGCATTCAGACTTAGAAACAAGATCTGTTTCTGAAAAAGAAACCCAGTTTTAATTTAAGTTTCTTTACCAAGTTTTCAACATGTGGATTAAAAGAAAGATGGACATCAATTAAAATTCCCAAGTATTTGTAAGAATTTACAAACTCGCTATAGGAACACCATGCATGGATGAGGTAGGAGGAAGAACTGCTGGCACCGACTTCCTGTTTGAAAACAACATCCCTTTGGTTTTATCAGCATTTAGCACCAGTTTGAGACGGAACACATCTGACTGGATGATGTCAAAGAAGCTGGAAAACCTTGACAACTGTGTTATCTCGACAATAAACAGTTGTATCGTCAGCATAGAGATGTAAGGATATTTTATTGTATATTTTAGCATTGATTTTATTGTACAGCGCTTTGTGATTTTATGTCTGTGATAAGCGCTGTATAAATAAACTTTACTTACTTTACTTACTAAGGATGCATCAGGAATGCTTTAACCTACATTTACTTTGTACATAAATTGTAAAAAGAGCGGGTCCTAAAACTGAGCCTTGTGGTACACCATTAGTGTACCGCTAAATAGCTAGACAAAGTACCGTTGTGTCGAACACATTGCCTCCTCCGCCCTGATAGATAGTTAGAAAACCAAACTGAGACATTTAAATGCAATAAATGACTTTGATCGTCTACAAGCTGATCATCTGTGGCAAACGTTCACAGCCTGAAGGGTGAAATTAATCTGTTAAAAGTCCAGACGCTGCAGAATGATCCGGACATGAGTCAGAATTAATCTGGAACAAATGGGCTTCATGTCTGGTCAACTCTAAACGCAGTTTCTTAAGAAATAAACAATAAGTGGTCATATTAGTACCTTCTAATCACTTGGACACCAGAGGGCAACATTTCCTTAAATGTATTCAAATTATGCAACTTGTGTTTCACCATTGTTGGTTATATAATATAATAACATTTATAAAAGACAAAAAACACATATGTAACCTAAAGAGGAATAGTGTTTATAAATACTTGTTATTTTCCAGTGAGGAGCTTCCTGTACGGAGACGTCAGAACCTGAGAGCAGCACAAACCGTTGGAACAACTACAAGTATCGACACGCAGGTTCCCCACAGCCGGCGTCCTTTTGTGCCTTTTTTAACTTCACTATTTGTGTAAAGGTCAACGCATCGCTGCAGACGGGCGGTGTTCCAGTTCGGTTCTCTCAACGTTAGGAACTAGGGTGATTTCTTCCTCTTTCCATCATCGTTGCTGCTAATAAATCTCTGAGTCCCACTCTGTTCTCTTCTGCTTTTTATTTTTCTGGAAATGTTCAACTTTCTCAACGGCTGGATCCCCGAGAGAGAAAGTCCTGAAATGCATCTCATGTTGTTATTTTTAAATCAGCCGTGATGATTTGGTTGATGTGACGAGAGTCCCCGTAGACGTTCACTTGTTTTAAAATCTTTACGAAATGAATAAACATTTCTAATATTACATTAATCCACAAATTAAGTTTGTTGACTGATAAAATGCTAAATATTTCCATCAGCTTCACTTGCTTTGTGTTTAAAGATCTTTTGAAAATGTTAGCATGTTGCCGTGTGGCTAGTGTTAGCATGCTAAGATGTGTTCAGCTCTGTAAAGACAATAACTGTTTATAAAACTTAGTTTTGGTCACTTCTAAGAACCTGGAGGCCTCTCTCACATTGACTACCGTATTTTTCAGACTATAAGGTGCATTAAAAATCCTTGAATTTTCTCAAAAATCGACAGTGAGCCTTATGATCAGGTGCACTTTATGTATTAACTCTGGTTGTGCTTACTGACATCGAACCGATTTTATGTGGTTGTTGTGAATGAGTTGAGTAAAGTTTGACTTATCTGTTTTGTTTTTTCGCTTTATGCGCCTTATAATCCAAAAAATACGGTAATGTTCATGGACTTGTGAAACTCTGATGACGTTGTAGGTCATATCTATGCAGAAATATAGAAAATTATAGAAGCTTCACAAACTTACAAGCACCGCTATTTGAATCTGTTCAGATATGTGTTGTATGTTTTATTAGCATATGTTAGCATGCTAATACAGTTGAGTAAACAGATGAATGTTAGCGTGGTATGCTAACAACTTTAATCCAACCATCTGGTTTTTTTGGTGGGGGGGGGGGGTTGTTCAGACTCACAAAATACATTAGTACAGTAGTTTATTTTTAATGATAAATGTATAAGTTTTGTTTTCATTATTTTTTTATCTAATTTGAAAATGTTATAAGGTATATTTTATATAGAATCCTGGGACAACATGTAAGAAAGCCAGTCTTATTCACATTTAATAACAAATAAGTTATTTTGTGTTTTATTTTCTTTATTAATTTAAAAAACAGCATTTACCATAATGCATATTTTGCTAAAGTTTCAAACAATTTCACGTGACCTGCTAGCTCTCAAAGTAAATGTAGAGGATGACCCTCAGCTACTACCATGCACACTCCTTTTTTTAGCTGTATTAGCTGAGTTATAGGGATGTTTGTGTTTCAGGTTGATAAGCTGTGGCTGCATTTTTGAACATGATTAAGAAAAGTTATTGTAAATCCAGATTACTTTTTGAGAGTTTGATTCTAATTTCATGGTTCATGAAATATTTTGCTAACAGACACAGTCTATTACATGATCACTCACATTTCATGTCAATAATTAGGCTTTTGTTTTATCTTCACTATAATTTATTAAGATCAGTGTTTGTTAAAATGTATTTTTGGAAGTACTGTATACTGTTCTGTCTTACACGTCTCTAATAATAAAATGTACTTTGTGTATTTTTTTTGCCTAATTAAGAAAAAAATGTAATACACTTTTGTGTCTTTTCAGGGGGCAGGTCTATAATTATCTTATGAATTGAACAACTCATCAATCTTTTAGATAAATAATCTATCAAATCTGCAAAAGTGGGAGACTTTACTGCAATTTCTATTCAATTTCATCTCATAAGAACAAAAAGTGTTTTTTAATGTGATCTTAAAGCTTTAGCTCCAGCTGGCGTTAATCTGTTCATCTCTTCTGGGTTAAATTTCACTCTAAAAGTGAGTAATTATGGAGCGTGGCTCTTTAATCGCGGTGGTAGAGTGGTCAGAGGAAGGCCGAGGGTCACATCCTGAACAGGTCGAACCCGTCACTCCGGTTGTGTTTGTGCCTCCAAAGAGCAAGCGTGTGCGGTTTACCTCGGGACAAAGACTGTTGTTTAAGATCAGTCCAGCAGCCAAACTGTTGTGGGGGGTCAAGAAGGCGAAACTCAGTCAAACCACAGAAATTGCATTTCCTGCAAAAATGCAGTGTCAATGCTTGTTGCAGAACCTGTTGATACAGCTGAAATGAGCTAAAACATGCTGAAATGTAACTGAAATGGAAGAACACGCCTAACTTATCAGCAAACGAAAGCAGAAAGAACACATACCGTATTTGCTGAATTAGGTTTAAATAAGAATAAATTTGCAGAAAATTGAGGAAATTAACAAAAAAAAAAGCTGAAATTAGCAAAAATATTGCTGAAAGTAGCTGAAAAGACAGAAAGAAGCTTAAACTAGAAGGAAGTGGAAGTAGCTGAAATGAGCTCCAAGTATGTGGAATTAATAACCTTCATTGGCTTCCTGTCGCCTACAGAATTCAGTACAAAACTGCTCTCATTACACATCAATGCTTACATGGAACTTCACCAGATTATCTGAAGGATATTCTTATTCCATACTCATCCACCCGGTCGCTGCGGTCACAGAACAGTAATCTCCTTCACATTCCGAGAACCAAATTAAGGACCATGGGAGACCGGGCTTTCAGTGTGGCTGCCCCCCGCCTGTGGAACTCTCTTCCTGACTGCCTGAGAGCCCCACAGTCACTGGTTGACTTTAAGAGCGGCTTGAAGACCTTTCTTTTCAACCGAGCATACTCTACCTCCTCATGATTCTATCTTTGATCTTAGTTGATACTGTTATTGATTTTATTTGTTTTATTACTTGTTTTATTGACATTTAATTCTGTTGCACTTTGTAGCACTTTGAGATTTTCATTAATGAAAAGTGCGTTATAAATTAAATTCATTATTATTATTAATTAGCTGAAAAGCTAAATCTAATATAAAACGCCTGAATAGCAGAAAAAGCTGAAACTAGCAGAAAAAAGCTGAAAGGAGTATAACAAGTTGGAATCAGCAGAAAGAAGATAATTAGACTGAAAGCAGCTGAAATTAGCTTAAAAATGCTGAAAATGTGACTGAAATTTTAGAACAAGCTTAAATTAGAAGAAAGCAGAAAGAACCCAAGGTTGCCCAGATGTGCTGAAAGAAGCAGAAATGAGCACAAAAAAGTGGAAATTATCTGAAAAAATATTAAATTAGCAGAAAACGGCTGAAAACTAACAAAAACAAAACAGGCAAAAAAGAAGCTTAAATTACGAGAAGGAAGTGGAGAGAGCACAACACATTTTTGCTGAATTAGGCCAAAAAGGTTAAAATAAGTGTAAAAAAAAAAAGTGGAATTAGCTTAAAAGGCTTAAATTAGCGTAAAACAAATAGTAGCTGAAGAAAAAACTGAAACTTGCAGACATAAGCAGAAAGGATCATAAATTTAAATTAGAATCTGAAAGGATCACAAAACAGCTGAAAAAACATCTGAAAGTAGCTGAAAATCTTTGTAAATTAGCAGCAGGAGGCTGAAAGAAGCTGAAGCAGAACAAAATGTGAAAGGAGCAGTGAACACATCTAAAGATCTGAAGGGTGGAAAATGAACTCAACTCATTTTCTATGAGGACAAAAAGGTCAAAAAGGCTATTTCAAAAAGCTAAAGTTGCAGCAGGATTGTCCTGAAACAGCCGAACATTTTGATTCTGGAACGAGGATTGTGCCAAAAAAAAACGTACAGAAGAAAAATGGATGACAACAGACTGGAGAATAAAGCGAGTCGTTAATAATCTGAAAATCTCTGGACAGGAAGTGAACTTTGCTGGAAGAGAGGCGTCTGTCTTGTTTTTGTCACTAACGGGGCCTTGCAGCATCAAAATGGCGCCGAACGATTAAAGAGCCCTGGAGTAAAGCTTCACAGGAAAAGGAGGAGGCCTCGGTTCTTCCTGTCCGGAGCCGCAGGAGTTCCTGTCCCAGTTGGCTTTCCTGTCCCAGTGAATTCCCAACATTTTCTCCTCATATCTCCTCCTCCATCTCCTTCCCTGATGAGGCGTGGCTCCTGGATCTCCTGCGGCCCCCTTCAGTCCTCCAACTCCTCCAGCTGCATCCCAAAACCTTCAGGGCCTAAAACAATACAAAACGTCTGTTTACAGTGGAGATAAAATTAATATTGTTTTATTAGAAATTTAACCTTATTTCACATATAAAAATAAGCAGGTGTGTTGTGTGAGTTAAATACTGTATAGTAGAAACTTATTTATTGTTGGTTTTATTAATAATTTAATCTCAAAGTTCTACTTTATTAACAATAAATAGTTTTTTTTTTAAAGTCATTTCAGCCACAGATCTGTTTAATTTGGATAAATTAGAACAGAATAAATTATATTGGCACGTTCTTACATTACAGTCCTGTTGAAACGATATAAATAACGAGTTATAATTTTTATTTTTACAGTTTTTTGCTTGTGGGAGGAGTTCAGTGAGACCTTGGATAGAGACTCTCTGAGGAGATTCTAGCAAACCACCAGGCGGCTGAGGAGGGGAAAGCAACATTTTACTAACACTGTTCAGTGAAGGTGGTGCGCTGTTGACCTCAACCAGTGATGTTGTCAGGAGGTAGAAGGAATGCTTCTTGGACCTTCTCAATCCCACCAGCACGTCTTCCATGGAGGAAGCTGAGTCGGGGGACTTTGGGGTGGATCTGTCCATAACCGTGGCTGAGATCATGGAGGTAGTTAAAAAGCTCAGAGGCTCCAGGAGTGGATGAGATTTACCCTGATTCCCTTAAGGCTCTGGATGTTGTGGGGCTGTCTTGGCTGACACGCCTTTGCAACATCGCATGGACATCGGGGGCAATGCCACTGGATTGGCAGACTGTGGTGGTGGTTCCCCGCTTCAAAAAGGGGGACCGGAGGGTGTGCTCCAATTACAGAGGCATCACTCTCCTCAGCCTCCCTGGTAAGGTCTATTCAGGGGTACTGGAGAAGCAAGTCCGATCATTGGTCGAACCTCAGATCCAGGAGGAACAGTGTGGGTTCCATCCTGGATCAGCTCTTTACCCTCACTAGAGTCCTCGAGGGGTCATGGGAGTTTGCCCATCCAGTCTACATGTGTTTTGTGGATTTGGAGAAGGCATTCAACCATGCTCCTCTGGGTTTACTGTGGGGGAGCTCTGTGAGTATGGGACTGGAGGCCCGTTGCCACAGGCTGTTCGGCCCACATACAAGCGGCGCCAGAGTTTGGTTTGTGTTGCCGGCAGTAAGTCAGACCCTTCAGGGTGGGAGTTGGACTCCGCCAGGGCTGCCCGTCGTCACCGATTCTGTTCATAACTTTTATGGACAGAATTTCTCGGTGCAGCCAGGAGGTGGAGGGAGTCCAGTTCGGTGGCCTCAGGATTCCGTCTCTGCTCTTTGCAGATGATGTGGTCCTGTTGGCGTCATCGTGCCGTGATCTTCAACTCTCACTGGAGCGGTTCGCAGCAGAGCGTGAAGCGGCTGGGATGAGAATCAGCACCTCCAGATCTGAGGTCATGGTCCTCAACCGGAAAAGGGTGGATTGTTCTCTTCAGGTCGAGAGTGAGGTTCTGCCTCAAGTGGAGGAGTTCAAGTATCTCTGGGTTTTGTTCACAGTGAGGGAAGAATGGAGCGTGAGATTGACAGACGGATTGGTGCAGCGTCTGCAGTATTGTGTTGGGCAGCACGGTGGCACAACTGGTAGAGCTGCTGCCTCTCAGCGAGAAGGTTGCCGGTTCAAATCCCGGTCCGGGGCCTTTCTGGGTGGAGTTTGCATGTTCTCCCCGTGCATGCGTGGGTTTCCTCCGGGTACTCCGGTTTCCTCCCACAGACCAAAAAACATGCTTGTTAGGCTGATTGGTGACTCTAAATTGACCCTAGGTGTGAGTGTGAGAGTGGATGGTTGTTTGGTGTGAGTGAGACAGGTCCCTCTTGTAAATGAGTCCCCGTGACTCAACGAGGCTAGCCTGCATAAATAAAGGTTGAATGAATGTGGACTCTGTGCCGGTCCGTTGTGGTGAAGAGGGAACTGAGTTGTAAAGGAAAGCTCTCTGTTTACCGGTCGGTCTACGTTCCTCCCCTCACCTCTGGTCATGAACTCTGGTAGAGACTGAAACAATGAGATTGTGGATCCAGGAGGTTGAAATGAGTTTCCTCTGCAGAGTAGCTGGACTTAGAGACAGGGTGAGAAGTTCAGTTATCAGGAGAGACTCGGAGTAGAACCTCTGCTCCTCCACATCCAGAGGAGCCTGTTGAGATAGTTCAGCTGTTAAAGATGCTCCCTGGGCGCGTGCTTCGGGCATGTCCGACTGGGAGGAGGCCCCAGAGAAGACCCAGGACACGCTGGAGAGACTCTCAGTTGTCCTGGGAACACCTTCCAGAGGAGCTGGAAGAGGTGAGTGCTCCTCCCAAGACCTGATGGAAAAATCAGGCCAAAGATCAGACAACGCATGAAGGAAAAACATAATTTTACCCCTCCTGCTACTCTTGGGTCAAATCAAATAAATAAAATGTTAAATATACTCACAAATAATGTTTATATATTTCTATTTAATCTAAAAAAAATATTTAGGTTTGCCGATTTTAATCTTAGCTCTCCTGCTATCCATGGGTCAAAGTGAGCCCTTTTGACCCATGGGTAGCAGGAGGGTAAAAATAATTACCGGTATTTTAGATGTGAGTATCAGTGTGTGAGATGCTAAAAATGTGGAAGTGACAAAAGTTTGGGATATTGGTGGCCTTTTCTAAAATATATAATATTTATAAATATTATATTACATGCATTTATAATAAATAAATAAAATTACATTTATTTATAATAATAAAAAAAACTGTATTTCTCTCTTATGTTTGTCTATTGTTGATTGCTTAAGGAAAATCTACTGTTGCTGTTGTCATCATTCTTTAGTTTGTAGACAGGTCTCTCTTGTAAATGAGTCCTCGAGGCTCCTGCCTAAATAAAGGTTGAATGAAAATTTAGATAAAAAAATTTGTGGAAAAAACCCCATAATAGAAATAAAATAAGATATATATTTTAAAAGTCTTAAAACGACATCAAGCACTGATCTGATTAAATAGTTATGTGTAAATCGCGTTAGACAATAACTCAGCTGGTCGGGTTGGTTTGGGTCAAACCGGAAGTCCGAACAAAAACACCTGATCTCGACCCTGACCTGAGTCATAAAGCCTCGTTTTATTTGATCAAGTGTTGACTCAGGTGGGTGAGAGCGACCACACCTCAACAGATTCCTGCGTGAAACCGAGCGAAGCTCCGCCCACACTGCCCACCTGAAACCTCCAAGCCCCGCCCACATACCTACGAGAACCAGGAAATAATTTATGGACATCGTCACATTCACGGATCGTTTCCCGGGCTGAAGCCGCTGCTGTCCGGTTCTGACCTCACCCAGAAGAAAAAGTGTGTTCGAGACTCACCTGCTGCAGGTGGATCAAAGCGCCGCTTGTTCCGCGTGTCACCTGGTGAGTACGTCATGTTCTGTCCGCGGGAACGTCGAGTCTTTTCTCCGGTGTGTCTGTGTTCGTGGGTGTGAACTGATCAGCAGTCACGAAAAGAACTCGTTACTTTACACTTCCGGTCATTCATCTGAGTACAAATATGAAATACCTCTGGAAGTACTTTAAAGTTTTAGGTTTCTGTCTGTAGCCGTCTCAGTTTTAAGTTGTATACAGTAATAATAATAAAAATAATCATTTAATTTAAAAGCGCCTTTCAGGACACCCAAGGACACTTCACAGCAAGAAACAAAACAAACACAGTTGAAACTACAGGACTACAAACATGGTGTGATGTCTGGACAACAGAAAGTGAAAAAGTCTGTTTTTGGACTACAAACATGGCGGCCATTTCGTGACGTGCTCAAAACAGACTGTCTGTCTCAGAGTTTCTAAAGAGTTTTGGACTATATGTTGATTGCTTTGTAAAGTCTACCTCTTTTTGAACCCCATCATGACTCATTTAGTACCCTTCCTTTGCCTGGGTTTTACCTTAATCACTTCGTACCCTGCCTTTGTCCACTTTGTACTTGGCCTTAGATTGATTTTTACCTCTTTTAATCGTTGTATCTCGCCTTAGTCCGCTTCATATCCATCTGTGCTTGATTTTTACACAATTTGTAATGGCTTCATACCCTGCTGTTGCCCACTTTGTACCCTGCTTTTGTTTTGTTTGGACCTCACTTTTAATCACTTCCTACCCTGCCCTTTCCCACTTTGTACCCCACCATTGCCTTATTTTGACCTCACTTTTTAATTGCTTTGTATTCCGCCTTAGCCCGCTTCATACCCCGTGTGTGCCAGATTATTACCTCACTTGTAAAAGCTTCATACCTTGCCTTTGCCTGCTTCGTACCCTGCCCTTTCCCACTTTGTACCCCACCTTTGCCTTATTTTGACCTCACTTTTAATTGCTTTGTATCCCGCCTTAGCCCGCTTCATACCCCGTGTGTGCCAGATTATTACCTCACTTGTAAAAGCTTCGTACCCTGCCTTTGCTTGGTTTTGGCCTCACTTTTAATTGCTTCCCTGCCTTTGCCCACTTTGTACCTGGCCTTAGCTTGATTTTTACCTCTTTTAATCGCTTTGTATCTCGCCTTAGTCCGCTTCGTACCCCATCTGTGCTTGATTTTTACATAATTTGTAATGGCTTCATACCCTGCTGTTGCCCACTTCGTACCCTGCCATGTCCTGCTTTCAACCCTGCCTTTACCTGATTTTTACCTCACCTTTGCCAGCTTCACATCTTGCCTTCGTACCCCACCATAATCCACTGCGTACCCCTTGCCTTTTCTCTCTACCCGCCCGCCTCGGCCTGCTTCCTTATCACTTCATGCAGTCTGTTAACTAACGGGATCAAACGTGGCATACATGTTTTTTTTTAAAGGACAAAGCTAAAGGTGCACCCGTGCCCACTCCAGGACTCCAGGCAAAGTTTTCCTCCAAACATGGACGTTAGGGGTGGGCGACATGGCTCAAATATTATATCGTGATATTTCAGAGCATTCTGACGATAACGATAAATTTCGTGATATAAAACAAAAAAAAAACAAAAAAAATCAAAGTTAATTATTTGACAAAATTAACTTAACGTCACTTTGCAGTATTATATAAAATAAATAAAAAACAAAGGGTAATTTTACTGAAATTACTTTATTTAGTAAAGTATTCAGTCTCCAAGTATAAAAATAAAAAAGATCTGTTATTTAGATTGAAAAAGTCTGCACAAAATATAGATCAACAAAATCCACCACAAAAACTAAAGTGCATGTGCAGTTTCCCAAAACAACTACAAGCCCAAAACCAGAAAAGTTGGCACGTTGTGCAAATCGCAAATAAAAACAGAATACAATGACTTGCAAATCTTTTTCAACCCATATTCAACTGAATAGAATGCAAAGACAATATATTTAATGTTCGAACGGAGAAACTTTATTTTGTTTTGCAAATAACCATTAACTTAGAATTCAATGGCAGCAACACATTGCAAAAAAGTTGGCACAGGGACATATTTACCACTGTGTTACATCGCCTTTCCTTTTAACAACACTCAGTAAACGTTTGGGAACTGAGGAGACCAATTTTTGAAGCTTTTCAGGTGGAATTCTTCCCCATTCTTGCTTGATGTACAGCTTAAGTTGTTCAACAGTCCGGGGTCTCCGTTGTCGTATTTTACGTTTCATAATGCGCCACACATTTTCAATGGGGGACAGGTCTGGACTGCAGGCAGGCCAGGGGAGGACCCGCACTCTTTTGCTACGAAGCCACGCTGTTGTAACACGTGCAGAATGTGGCTTGGCATTGTCTTGCTGAAATAAGCTGGGGCGTCCATGAAAAAGACGTCGCTTGGATGGCAGCATATGTTGCTCCAAAACCTGTATGTACCTTTCAGCATTAATGGTGCCTTCACAGATGTGTAAGTTACCCATGCCTTGGGCACTAATGCACCCCCATACCATCACAGATGCTGGCTTTTGAACTTTGCGCCTATAACAGTCCTGATGGTTCTTTTCCTCTTTGGTCCGTAAGACACGACGTCCACAGTTTCCAAAGACAATTTGAAATGTGGACTCATCAGACCACAGAACACTTTTCCACTTTGCATCAGTCCATCTCAGATGAGCTCGGGCCCAGCAAAGCCGGCGGCGTTTCTGGATCTTGTTGATGAATGGCTTTTGCTTTGCATAGTAGAGCTTTAACTTGCACTTACAGATGTAGCGACGAACTGTAGTTACTGACAGTGGTTTTCTGAAGTATTCCTGAGCCCATGTGGTGATATCTTTTACACACTGATGTCGGTTTTTGATGCAGTACCGCCTGAGGGATCGAAGGTCACGGGCATTCAATGTTGGTTTTCGGCCTTGCCCCTTACGTGTAGTGATTTCTCCAGATTCTCTGAACCTTTTGATGATATTACGGACCGTAGATGGTGAAATTCCTAAATTCCTTGCAATAGCTCGTTGAGAAAAGTTGTTCTTGAACTGTTCGACAATTTGCCCACGCATTTGTTCACAGAGTGGTGACCCTCGCCCCATCCTTCTATGTGGATGACTGAGCATGTCAAGGAAGCTGCTTTTATACCCAATCATGGCACCCACCTGTTCCCAATTTGCATGTTCACCTGTGGGATATTCCAAATAAGTGTTTGATGAGCATTCCTCAAATTTCTCTGTCTTCTTTGTCACTTGTGCCAGCTTTTTTGAAACATGTTGCAGGCATCAAATTCCAAATGAGCTAATAATTGCAAAAAATAACAAAGTTTACCAGTTCGAACGTTAAGTATGTGGTCTTTGCAGTGTGTTCAATTGAATATAGGTTGAAAAAGATTTGCAAGTCATTGTATTCTGTTTTTATTTGCGATTTCCACAACGTGCCAACTTTTCTGGTTTTGGGCTTGTAAATAAAATGAAGCTTAAGATCTGTTGAGCATAAATATAAGTACCGTACAACAAAATATGTCATCTTTAAATGAGCTATAACTTCCAGAACTTGTAACAAGGTGATCAGCTGACCCTGAAGCTTGTTTGTGTTTCAGCTTCATCTGTTCATGCAGGAATGATTCATTTCTCTGACTGATCTGTCTCTGATCACCTGCCTCTGGGTCCGTGGACCGACTGTGGAACTCAAGAGACAGTTGAGCTGCGTGTTTGTACCGACAGTTTAGAGCTGGGGAGACGCAGCCCACACCGGCAGCTCAGAGCGGGTTGGGGGGAGGGGGAGACAGTTTAGAGCTGGATGGAGAGAAGCTGAGTGTTTGTTTTTAGCATTTGAGCTAGCAAGTATTGCGCGCAACTAATTAGCGTTAAGGCCCCGGTATAGCTCTGCTTTCGGCCGAACGCCGCTCCGTGCGCGCGTTCACCCGCACAGCTCTGCGTTCGTTCTCGCGTTTATTCTCGCGTTTTCGCTCCGAATTCTTGACGTCATTTGAGAAGCCACAGCACAGAGCATTCGCTGATTGGTCATTTGCTGACACGCCGACTGAATTGATTGACAGGTCGGGGAGAGAAAAAAAAGCGAGCCAGCAGCTTCAGCGCAGCGGTGTTCTGTGTTTATATCTTATTAAAAAGTTCTAAATAAAAAAAATAAACAGGGAGCGCTGGTCCTGCAGCCCACAACACACCAGGAAATCTGCAGAACCTCCCGCAGCCACGTAGGACCCGAGTTTAATTCGCTCGTGACAAATTCATTCATTTCCTCATTTCAGTCATGGAGTCAACGGAGGAGGAAGCGATCACTTGACTTTTGGCAAAAAACAAAAGAAAAGTCCAGATCAGGGATGAAGAAGGGGAATTTAATACATTTGTGTCACGTACAAAACAGTCCGGCGCCGGGCAGTTTATTGTGAGACAACGCGCCTCGCGTACGCGGTCGTAAAATTTGAGCTTTGCGCGTTCGTGCCTTGCGGGGCTACGCTTGTGCCTCACGCTCGAACGGCGTCGAGCAGCCGAACGCAGAGCTATACCGGGGCCTTTACGCCAGTACAGACGGACGCTTCTCTCTAAACGTTCGGCCTCCTCTCCGTGAAAACGCTCCGTCGGAGAAACTCTGTTCGGCCTCGTGTGAATAATTCACGCTCGGTGAAGCCGAGCTGCTTCTGATCCTCCACTCAATGACTCTGCGCTGAAGGAAGACCTGATTGAATGAACGGCATAAAAAATGAATAGTTTTGTGTTTTATTTGTGTTCCAGCTCACTTTGTGTTCCCTGACGGTCCGGACGACGCCCGTGCGGTGCACGTGCACGCTCATTTCCCTCTCGTCAATCTGTTTTTCCTCCTTCTTTGCACACCCGTCCTCGCAGATTTGCGGTTGGCGTGCGTTCTTCCATCTGGCTCGCGCACGCGTCACGTTTGGACGTTGCGTAACGGCCTCAGGCCTCGGCGACGCAGCTCTGCTGCACAAGCCGAAGCGACGAGGAACTTATGTAAAAGGCATTATTAACGGGAGCAAATGACCGTGGCTTCGGCTGCTTAACCAGCTGAAAAAGAAACGTCTGAGTGTCCATTAAGGAGGGAAGACGTGCAGCGACGAAGGAAGGAGCCGCAGGCCGAGTCGCGCGTCTTCCATAATTAATCATCCGAGGCGTGTTGAAGCAGCTTTGACGCTCTGCAGCCGAAGATTTTACTTTTAAAAACTAAAACGTGGTCAGAGTTTCCAGCCGACGTTTAATAGTTTGCTGATTTGGTCAAAAAAGGTTCAGTTTCTGAGCAGTAAATTGATCAGAGGGGTTTTTGTGTAATTCCATTAAATAATATCCCTCCTGCTGCCCTTGGGTCAAAAACTGAGGCCTTTTGGGTCATTTTTATTTTGATAATCAGACCGAGGGTTTGGAAATTGAGCCATTCTTTATTCCACAATTCCTCTCATTTAAAAGAGGTATAGCTCAGATCTTTTATGAGCAGTAATTATCTTACCTGTTGCAGATTGGTCTTTGAACGATCCCGGTTTATTTCTGACCAGATCAATGAGGTGACGATTTATGCAAAAGCAGTTTTTTAGATTTATCACAGGTTATCACAGGTAGTCCCCGACTTACGAGCGCTCTTACTTACGAGGTTCCGGACTTACGAGCTGGCGAACGAGCAGTAAATTTGTAAAGAACATACAAAAAATACAGCACTTTTATGTGTTTTTAGATGAAAGTGTGTTAGCTAACCGTTTGGAAACAAGTTTCTGAGCATGTTTATGAACTAGTATGAACATTTGTGATGAAAAACGAGTGTTCTTAGCGCTAGCATAAATTTTCTGACTTACGACCAAAAATCCGGACTTACGAGAACACGTGTTTCGTGTTTTGACGTACAAGATTTTCGTCTTACGAGATACTCGTAGTAACGGAACTCGCTCGTAAGTCGGGACCACCTGTACTTTGAACTTTCTGATCATTTGCAAGCACGAATCATGGCAGCTGCAGCTAGCTGTAGCACTGTTAGCACAACCCTGGAGCACTTCAGGCGAGAATATCTTTAGATTTCTTCTGGACTAACAGTGTAAAAACAAAACTGATTTGTATTTTCAGATAATTAATTAATTTTATTTTTTAACACCTAAACCGATCGTCTGGCAAGGTGGGAAGCGTTCGTCTCCCAAGGCAAGGTGGAAGGTTGTCGTTTTGGGGTTGGGGGGGACTCGTTTCCCCAGGCACTTGAACGTTCCTGTGACTTGGATGTCCTGAAAATACAAAGTGGAACAAAACATCTAAAGTCCATGCTCAATAATTCAGATAAAAATCCATCAATGTTCAGTCTGGTCATCTGGACGGTTTTCTTTTTTTTTTTTTGCTGAGATGTTTCATCCTTAATCCAAAGGACTTCTTCATTATGAGGAGCCACCAAACAAACATCCCAAATACAGCACACTCCTTAGTAGAAAAAACAGTTTGCTGGTGTTAAGATGTCTTTTTCCACTATGGAGTGTGCTGTTTGTGGAAATCAGTTTGTTTGGTGGCTCCTCAGATTGAAGAAATCCTTTGGATGAAGGACGAAACGTCTCAACAACAACAAAAAACATCCGTATGACCTGACTGAACATTATTGGAAAACGTCTTAATATTTAAGAAATTTGCATTAATGAACATAATTTAACCCATTTTGTCACAACTGTGCTATTTTCTTTTGAACTTCTTTTGGTGCAGCCAAAGTGAAACAGGAAGTGACATCAAAGAGGAACTCTTTGAAAACAGGAACTGTCTGGTCTTTGTTTACTGAAACATTATTAAAACTGACTCTTCGTCTCTCTGATAGACTCTAAAAAACATTAGATTATTTGCTTCCGTCTGTATTAGCCATTGTAGCGATGCTTTACCTTTGACGTCACTTCCTGTTCCTGACATCACTTCCTGTTCCTGCACATATGAATTCCTACAATTCATTTGTAGTTCTTTTAACTGACCGGCCTCCTGATTTCTCACGAGTCTTTTCAGAACGGGTCAGACTTGTTTGCTGAAGGGGATGAAACTGAAAACCTGACTGTTAAAAAGTTAAAGGACAAACGAGTTATAATTTACCAAACGTCGCAGTTCGTCTCGTTCGTCTCCTGACAACGCAACCACAACGATGAACATCTGGTTGTGCTTTGTGCTTCAGCTGATTTTTTATTTATGATTTTATCTGGAGCTGTAATCCAGACGCTGCCTGAATCTAAATCCTGTCTGGAGTTGTTTGCCGGCATCTCTTCAGGAGATTAATAACATTTTATTTGATCAGAAACCTCTCGGGACGCTGAACATTAATCTGAGCGGCGTTGTATCGGGCAGAGTCGTTACAAACGATTCGTTTTGAAACAAAAACACAAAGTGACGACGGAGTTCAAGGTCAGAAGTGGCTTCAGTCTTTGTCCCAGATTCAGATAAAAATGTTTGTCACAGTTAGCAAACCTTCCATCAGGAGCCGGGATTTGACTTTTTAAAGTCGTTTAATTGCACTTGGGTCAGTTTTACAGTCAGAACCAGGTTCTGTTGGGACTTAAAACATCTGGAATGGGTCCAGATGTTCCATTTTAGGTCATAAAGCACTTTTAGTTTTTGTCTTGTAGCTGAATTTATTGGGTTTTAATTTGCCGTCGGCGTTTATTCTGTTTTTATATGCTGTTGACAAAACTACAAGTCCCATCATGCACCAGTCCTGTCAGCAGGAATGTTCTGACAAACATTCAGTGTTTCTGTGAAAGAATCTGGCCTCGCTGCTCCTGGAACTGCTTTGTTTTTGTTTCTTTTGTGACTCATTTTCTGTTTTCATGCTCGTCTTCAGTTTAAAGTGTAGTTGTTTATTTATTTATTATTATTTAAACCGTAAAGTAAAAAAAAAAAAAGGTTTTTAATTTAATCGACTGAAACTCACTGGATCGTGTTTTTTTGTGAAAGCAGCAAATGTTCCAGGCTTCGTGGGAACACAAAGATTTTTAGTTTGTTTTTAATGTTCTGCTCCTTTTTATTCTGAGTCAGCTGCTGTTTTCTGGGTTTGCCGGGTGATCATGTTTTTTGCACATCTTTGTTCGTTGTGTTAGCAAAATAATTCACAAACCACCGGGCGAACTGCAGTAAAACTTTCACGAACTAATCCTCGGGTCTAGCTGACCAGCTTAAGATGGCCGCCACAACTAACTGACATTAGCAAACGCAAAAGGGGCTACAGTTTTACCCAGCTGTTGGAGTCAACCCTGTTTTCTCTGTTAGCAAAATATCTCTCAACCCACTGGGCAGATTGAACGTTTGTCTGAAGCTCTGACTTTCGCTGCAAGTTGGATTCAAGATGGCGGTTACTAGGGCTGTGTAATAATATCAATATCGCAATATATATCAAAATTTTTTTCCTAGAAAAAAATGGATATTCATCCGCAAGTATCGTACCTCTGCATCCCTGGCACCAGTGTATCCTCAGAGAGAGTCTTCTCCACCGCTGGAGATATCATCACTGTGATCAGAGATATCATCACTGTGATCAGAGATATCATCACTGTGATCAGAGATATCATCACTGTGATCAGAGATATCATCACTGTGATCAGAGATATCATCACTGCGCAGAGAAGTGCACGTGGATCAGATTCTATTTCTAAACAGAAATCTGAGGAGAATGTAGCTCACCTGGTCTGCAGAGTAGACTTTCTGTTTCCAACCAGAGCCAAGTATTGTGTAGTTGGTGCTTTTAATCAGTTTTCAGTTAAATTACAGTAATTCAATCCAAGTCTATAACAGTCGCTAAATGTCACCAAAATCACTCTGTCCCTCTAAAATCGTTCAGAAAATCGCAAAAGTCTATTGAAATGTATCGTTTGCTGAATATCGCAATATAGATCGTATCGTGAGATTATTGTATCACTACAGCCCTAGCGGTTACGGATGATCAACATCAGCCGACATGCGCGGCTACGACTCGAGCGGTTTTACTGATGCTGAGCTGAAGTTTGACGTGGTGGTAGCTGAGGGTCGTCCTCAACACGTGGTCTGAGGGCGACATCGTTGGTGTTGCTCGTTAAACGGCGTTCTGAGGCGGCGAAGGGGGTGTTCTAGACTGGTGGCTCTAAGTGGTGAGAACACTAATCCCTGGATGGGGGGGATTATGAGAGCTGGTGGGAGGGGGCGGGGGAGCGCGCCTGATCTGTGGGGGCTTTAGAGCCACGGGTGGACGAGTGGCGGTGGCAACGATGCGCTCATTAGTGTGATGTCCACAGAGGCTCAAGGGTTACGTAAGGGCTACCCGCTGTCGTCCCGCTCGCAGCCGTCCCACCGGCAGCAACGTGGCCGCTTTGTCCCCCCCCCCCACACACACACACACACCGCCACTCAAGAGAAACCAAAAGGACATCTGTCGGGGATGAGGCGGAGCCTGCATCTGGTTGTCATGGAGAGAGCGGCGCGCTGATCGGTCCGCCGCCTCCGTGACTCGGAGGAGAGACGCCGAGCTCGCCTCCGATGGAGGCATCGTCATGGCGATGAGCTCGGAGGAGAGACGGAGATGAAGTTTAAGAAGTTCATCACCATCATGCAGGCGGCCATGGGGGTGGTTCCCCTCAACAAGCGGGAGCTGCTGCCCCCCGGCAGGAAGCTGTGGAGACCGACGGGGTGAGTTCGATTCCCGTCGGCGCGTTCGGCTGTTTGGTCATGTCCGAGCGTTTTAACCCGACCGTTTTCTCACGGCGCCAAAAATCAAACGAGACGACGGAAACCTCCATCCTTAAAAAATAAAATAAAAATAAAAACCCCTCCCTGCTGGATCAGATTTAACGGGTTTGGAAACATTTTGTCACCTGGAGTTCAAATTTTAGGATTTTCTGCCAGAAATGCAGGCGATCATGTACCGTCGTGTCTGTTAGCAAAATATCACTTGAACCGCTGGATGGATTCTAATAAAACATCATTTAAAACTCATGAAAAATTTATGTGACTCTGATCAAGATGGTCCCCACAGCTACTTATCTCTGTCAAACACAAAAAACGGTTAAAAATTTGTCATTTTGGCTAATACAAGCTAAAATTTTTCGTGGTAGTAGCTGAGTCTTCCCTGAAATGGAACAGGATGTTTGGCCCAAACCATAATTTTTCTTGTGAAAATGATCTTTGTGAACAGAATGTAAAGTTTTAAAGTTAACCAGTTTAACTTATTTATTTTAGACATTTGTCTTAACGATACAAAACATTTTTACCCTGAAACATTTCTATTCTTGAGGAAACATTACATCATGACACGTTAATGAGAGTTGGACACAAATAACCAAAAAGACAAGATTTAAACTGCAAATTTACGAGAAAAGTAACACTATTGTAATCTGGAGACATTTTCATTATGGGGGTGAGAATTTCAAAGTAAAACACTCCAAGGTAAAAATCTGATCAGTACTGGTTTGATTTGAATCTTAAAGACTGTGTAAAGTGAAATTAAATGTGTGTTTTTAGTTTGTCACATGGCATAAATATGTGTTATTAATCACCCATTTAAATCTGACTGATTAAAAACATTGTTTACCTTATAAAATTAAGTCTCAAAAATCATGAAAAAACATGATTTTGCCTTGCCCTGGAACGCTGGGGGCGTGTCAGTGCGTGGGCGTGGTTTCAGCGCAGCTGCGCTCGTGTCCTGCTCCCACAGTGGAGAGGCAGACAGCAGAGCCAGTAAACCTGCTCTGTTTTTATCTGAATTCTGTCTGTAACAGCAGCTACTTTTTCCAAGAGTTACGCTGTTTTTGTAAATAGTTTTCTTGTGTGTTTTTAATCTGGAATGAATAAAAAAAAAAAGAGTTGTACCATGCGGGATTTGAACCCGTGGGGTTTGGGACGGAAGGCAAGCGCTTTATCCATTGACCTATCCAGGCATTACAGATACTTGGTATAAAACCACGCGGTATAAAAACATGTTATGATTTGTACGGGTGCCCTGACCATTGCGACATCCAGGGAAGATGCACGAACGAGGCATAATTGATTAGCTAGCTAACAATGAACAAAATATCTATGCTATTGCTATCTGATGCTATCTGCGATTCGCGAGTGAACGGCTCCACCGAGGCGAATTTATACGGCTGGAGCTGCAGGGGGTGGGGCTATACTAATGAGGACCGCGTGACGAAACGCGGTCACATTTAAAACACGCCTAAAAAATCCTGAAATAGAAATATGTTTATACACAGTTTGCTCTATAACTCCAAAATTAATTGAGCTACAATTTTGAGACTTTTTACTCATTTACAAGATTACAATTATGACATTTATAATGTTTATTGAAGAAAATGTTGAAATTCACTTTACACAGTCTTTAAATGTGGCTGAATTAAAACATCTTCATCATCTTGTGGTGTTAAATTCAGAAAAAATAATAAAAACTACATGAAAATTATCTATTAGTCAATTCAGGTAATATATTCCAGTTACTGAGCTGTAAATCTGCTATTAATGATAAAAGAAAAGTAATAATTAGAGCACAACTGATATAGAAATGTTGGCTATTGCCGATATGATATTGGGCAGCAAAGGTTAATGCTGATAACTGATATTGGCTAATTTTAAAAAAATCTTTGTCCACCCTCAATAATCTAAGTAAACGGCTGACTTTAGACCTGTTTGACGCTTGAAGTCTAGAAACAGCCTTCCTAATGTGTGTTCACATTTTCTATCCTCCACTATTCTCCATAAAGTTATCAATTATCACCGATACCCATATGTCCCAAATGCCTACATCGTCCCTACTGATATGTATCGGCTGGGCTCTATTAATGTTTGTTTAAGAGGAATAATTGAAAGAAGTTTCTTTTTTTTAAATTTAATTTGCAAAAGCTTAATTTTCTCCTGTCAAATTAAAGCCCCAGAAGCTAAAAATGCATCACAAGATGAATGAATCATTTATTATCCAGTCAGATAAAAGGCTGGAGCGTAATCATCGCTGTTAGCAAAATATCTGAGCCACCGGATGTAATGGTTGTTACTTTTCGAGTCGACCACGGCAAACCAGCCATAGCCGACACAACATTCATTCAACCTTTATTTAGTCAGGTTAATCTCATTGAGCCTCGAGGACTCATTTACAAGAGGGACCTGCTACAAACAAAGAATGATGACAGCAGCAACAGTAGAATTTCCTTAAACAATCAACAATAGACCAACATAAGAAATGCAGATTTATTTATTTTGTACAAGTTAAAACGAAGATATCAAAGTAGCAAAACAGACGGATTATAAAGCAAATGTAGAAAATCAACAATGGTGACTGATCATTTCAGAGGAACTGAGCTAATGTTTGGTGTGGTGGTAGCTGAGAGTCATCCCCAGCACGTACTCCGTTGCATCGACTCCTCCGGCGCAGCGTTGTTTCTGGAACAGGAGCGACTCGAGCATCGCTCCCGCTCCGTTGACATCGATGTGGTCCGAAACCAACGTCCGTACCAGACGGTGTCGATTCCCGGTCATCCAAGACGAGCCGAAGCCGCTGGACTTTTGTTCTGCAGCTGAAGACGTGTGGATGAGCTGTAACCTGCACGATGACTGCGTCGATGCAATCCACCTCACGGACGTTGAAGTCGGATCCAGTCGGACGGAGGTCGCTTTAATAAACAGATCTGATTTAGTGCCGCAGACCACGAATACCTGGTCGGATTAAAAGAAAACTTTGACTCTTTTTTTCAAACATGGACTTTGAAAATCAATTTGGTAATTTTTGAGACGTGCTGACAAAATGAATCTGAGCACGAGCCGTAGTTTGAATAATAAAAACATTAAAATGTTCATTTTTATTGAAGTTTGGAAAGAAAAGTGTAAAGACGCCATTGTCAAATCAGTGTTTAACTTGAGAAATAATCCTGCTTTATAATCTTTATAATTTCCCTTTTTATTTCTCTCTGCTGGGAAATCCCTTCATATAACGTTAGTCGTCATTGTGAAGCTTAGCTTCCCGATGACATCACTCCTGACCAGTAAACGTTTTCAAATGAACAGACACACGTGAAACTACATGATCGCCCGCCGTTCACGGCAGCAGGAGGTAAAGCTCGGCTGATGACAGCCGAACGCTGACCCACACCTTCTGTGGAGCCGATGGTTCAGTGAGGACTCTGCTGTGTTCTTCTGTGCACAGGGACCAGGTCTGCGCTGACCAGACCAGCACCGACCTGCTCAGGTCCGGCCGCAGGTTCTGCTGGTCCAGAGAAGCCCAGTACTTGTACATTCGCCGCCTCTCCTCGAGGAGCTTCTCAGCCATCCTCATGGTATGATGCTGCTGCTGCGTTAAATATTCATGTTGTGCTAAAATTAAACTCACGGGTCGGGCTTTCGCTTCGGTGCTCCACGCCTGCTGAGGATCCAATGGGCAACGGCTCTACTGCTGTTTGTAACGGGGGGAGAGCATTTCTACTTCCAGGTGGGGTTATGTGGCGTACTTATGAGTGGTTAGTATCTTAGCTGCAATAGATAGATGTGTACACATATGCTATAAAAGCTATAAAAAAAAGTCTAACAGTTGAAATAACAAAACTGTAGCTTTAAGCTGAAAGAGGTAAAACCATTCCTCAGAGCTAAAAGAAGCAAAAACTATCTATTAATAAAAAATTAAGGACGCTAAAGCTAAACTCTAAAATAAAAGCTTAATGTAGCTAGACGGTTGCTAAAGATAAATGTAGCAAAACCTCAGCTTAAAAATTTAAAACGCCTAAACAATTACTGAAGAATAGCAAAAACAAAGGTAAAACAAATCCAAGCTGAAAGTAAAAACACTAATGTAAATCTTTCATGCTGATGTTGCTGTTAGCTTAACACACATAAGACTTCATCGCTGTTAGCCCAACGCTTGGATGAACTTTAGCCCGACGGCTCGCGTGGCCGTTAGCCAGACGCTCAGGTGGCCGTCAGCCAGACGCTCAGGTGGCCGTCAGCCAGACGCTCAGGTGGCCGTTAGCCAGACGCTCAGGTGGCCGTTAGCAGACGCTCAGGTGGCCGTTAGCCAGACGCTCAGGTGGCCGTTAGCTAGACGCTCAGGTGGCCGTTAGCCAGACGCTCAGGTGGCCGTTAGCCAGACGCTCAGGTGGCCGTTAGCCAGACGCTCAGGTGGCCGTTAGCCAGACGCTCAGGTGGCCGTTAGCCAGACGCTCAGGTGGCCGTTAGCCCGACGCTCAGGTGGCCGTTAGCCCGACGCTCAGGTGGCCGTTAGCCCGACGGCTCAGGTGGCCGTTAGCCCGACGGCTCAGGTGGCCGTTAGCTCGACGGCTCAGGTGGCCGTTAGCTCGACGGCTCAGGTGGCCGTTAGCTCGACGGCTCAGGTGGCCGTTAGCTCGACGGCTCAGGTGGCCGTTAGCTCGACGGCTCAGGTGGCCGTTAGCTCGGCGGCTCAGGTGGCCGTTAGCTCGACGGCTCAGGTGGCCGTTAGCTCGGCGGCTCAGGTGGCCGTTAGCTCGGCGGCTCAGGTGGCCGTTAGCTCGGCGGCTCAGGTGGCCGTTAGCTCGACGGCTCAGGTGGCCGTTAGCTCGGCGGCTCAGGTGGCCGTTAGCTCGGCGGCTCAGGTGGCCGTTAGCTCGGCGGCTCAGGTGGCCGTTAGCTCGGCGGCTCAGGTGGCCGTTAGCTCGGCGGCTCAGGTGGCCGTTAGCTCGGCGGCTCAGGTGGCCGTTAGCTCGGCGGCTCAGGTGGCCGTTAGCTCGGCGGCTCAGGTGGCCGTTAGCTCGACGGCTCAGGTGGCCGTTAGCTCGACGGCTCAGGTGGCCGTTAACCCGATGCACCTGGTGGCCATTAGCCCGGCGCTCGGGTGGCCTTTAGCTCATGTGTTCTCCAAATTTTTTTTAAAGGTTTGTAAAGGTTCTTAATTTCCTCTTGTGAGCAGCACAGCCTCACTCTTGAGACTTTTAGAGATAAATTGTTGCTCAAAACAGTTACAAAGTCGTCACACACGTCTGAAACCCATCTCAAACTTTCAGGTTAAGTTTTTTTGTAGAGCTAGCATGCTGGATCTGTATTTTTGTCTCTCTGCAAAGTTCTGAGCAAATTTTGGTACAAATTTCATGAAAAGATTTTGTAAACATGTGATTCAAAGTGTAAAAAAAATATATATATATTTTCTTGCAGTTCATGTGTCCACTTAGTCCCAAAAAGTTTCATCTCAGCAAGACGTTGCCTTTAGCTTTATTGTAAATGGCTGTTAGCTCAATGCCAAGTAGCTGTTAGCTTTTTTTCTGTGTAACTGTTGTATGTTGTTGATTGGCTTTTAGCTTTTTGTTTAATTGCTTGTATTTTACAGCTGAGTAGCTGTTAGCATGACCCCTCATGAGAATTCCCTGATTCTCCAAACTGCAGTCACACTGATTGGTATCTACAGCAAGTAAGATATTGACTGCTCATAACCACTCCATACGACCCTGCTTTAAAGCAAACTATCCCTTTAAATGAGGAGAAGGAAGAGCTGATCAGGAGAAATGTGTTGGAGGCAGGAAGAGTGAGGACAGGGATGCTAACTCATCTAACAGCTAACTCGTCTAACAGCTAACTCGTCTAACAGCTAACTCGTCTAACAGCTAACTCGTCTAACAGCTAAAGCTAGCAGTCCTGAAGTGATGAGTTTAAGTAAAATATTTTCTGATCCGAACCTGAAATTAGCGGAGTTCTGATGTAACTTCAGCTGGTGTGTTTGTGTTGGTGTGACTGATCAGAGACCATCACTCTCTGGTGTCCACCTGGCAGGACAGAACCTCTGAGCTGAGCCCACGGACCTCTCTGTAGAACCTGACTCGGACGTGACCGGTACCGACAGGCCCTGCTCACATTTGTCATCAGAGTCCGGAGCGAGTCGACGTCGGTCAGCGGCTGACCGTCAGCCGAGCAGCAAAAGCAACATCAGCAGTTTTACTGATGGTTCTGAAACTTGAACTGGATCGTCCGTCTAAACGGTCCAGAACCATCGGCTGAAATAAACATTTTTAATCTCAGGTATTCAACACTCAGAAAATGAAACATTTGAAGATTTTAGCTCCTTAAATATTGATTG
Organism: Garcialebias charrua; assembly: GCA_038048925.1. Lineage (NCBI taxonomy): Eukaryota > Metazoa > Chordata > Actinopteri > Cyprinodontiformes > Rivulidae > Garcialebias > Garcialebias charrua. The sequence goes on along the minus strand of JBBPBX010015941.1, from coordinate 20,722 downwards.
TTTTTGGCTGATATCTGGTTTTCATCCAGCCTCACTACAAGACCTCCATGTTAAAAGCAGGATACGAGCTAAAAGTAATAGGACACTAGCTAAAATCAGCAGGACTCTAGCTAAAAGGGGATTAAGAGGGGCAAAAGATAAAAATAGCAAGAGGCTAGCTAAAGGTATTAAAATGCTAACCAAAAGCTAAATGTAGTAAAACAGAATGTACAATCCAAAGGAAGTAGGTAAATGCCAAAGTAGAGAAATGGCAGCTGTAGCAAATCTAGAGATAATGGCCTTAAATCTAGCTTAACAGTATATAAACACAGCCAAAAGTTAACTGTAAGCAGCCAAAATGTTTGTTTAAAGCAGCCAACAATTAGTCACAAAGTGGAAGCAAAATTGTAGCTAAAAGTTTGAGCTAAAAGTTAAGAATCATAAGGAGCTAAAACCAGAAACTGCAGCCGAAGCAGGTTTTAACGATTGTGAATGAATCGAAACCTTAAAGGATTTCTGTGCGAAAATGTTTGTAAATAAAGTTAAAATACTTCGAGTATAAAAGTTACATAAACCAAAAGCTGCTGAACGAGCCGAAGGTTTTGATGTAAACAAGTATAACGAGTTGGATTACAGGAAAACTGCAGAGTCGACGCTGACTCTGCAGCAGGTGAACATCCAGGTGGGACTCCTGTGGAGTCGGTCCGGTTTGCTAAACAGCTAAAGGTGTTCCTCCTGTTGTGGGTTAGAGGTTTCAGTGACTTGGTGGCGCTGCAGTGACCCGACCCCTTCCTCCTCTCAGGGCGATGATTAACCGGCGAGACGCGTCTGATCCAGAGCGTCTTTGTTCTGAGGACTCGTCTCACCGATGATCCGGGTCAGGAATGCTGTTCAGCACCGGGGAGGCCCAGTTTGAGGCCCGTTGGCATTTTTACATTTTTTTTATCTGGTCTGGAATGTGATTACTTTACCACTTACTGAAACACTCAGGAGGTTTCTGGTATCAGCTTAACTTTCAGCATTTTAGCTGTTTCCATAAATTAACAACATAAATGTGTTCAAGTAACACAAACTGAAAGATGACTCGGACTGTGTTTTACTGGAACTGTCAAAGCTGAAAGGAGCTAAACTAAAAAACACGAGCTGAAGGGAGCCGAGCACGAGCTGAAGGGAGCGGAGCACGAGCTGAAGGGAGCGGAGCACGAGCTGAAGGGAGCGGAGCACGAGCTGAAGGGAGCGGAGCACGAGCTGAAGGGAGCGGAGCACGAGCTGAAGGGAGCGGAGCACGAGCTGAAGGGAGCGGAGCACGAGCTGAAGGGGGCGGAGCACGAGCTGAAGGGAGCGGAGCACGAGCTGAAGGGAGCGGAGCACGAGCTGAAGGGAGCAGAGCACGAGCTGAAGGGGGCAGAGCACGAGCTGAAGGGGGCAGAGCACGAGCTGAAGGGTACTCAGTTTCTCTGTGGAAATTTGCCAGATGCTCTGGAGCATCTTGTGAACTACGGTAAATGTCAAGTGTCATTAGCCCTTGTGCATGCTAATGTTTTGTTCATGCATGTCTGAGTAAGCAATAACGATGAGGCGTGCCAAAACTCTCCAAAAGCAAGGTGCTGCCTTCAGGCTAACTTATAAACCAAATCAAAACTGAAACCCCCTTTTTTTAAATTTGGTAATAGAGAACATATGGTTTCCACAGATAGTACAGGAGAAGAAAAAAGTTGAGCAAATAGTTTGAACAAACAATAAGGCTGTTGCAGTGTGCGTGTGATTGTGTGTGTTTGTTCCCAACATAGACCTTTAATTGTGGGGATCTAGCTCTACACACCATGAGACGAGATAGCTTGACAAATAATTGCAGGTTCAGCTGAAAAGTGACTGACACGGCTTGGACGCGTCTGCTATTCTAACTGAAGGACTTTGCTGCAGCATTGTGCATTTTTAGGAACTCCTCTGCTGCAAAGCGATTAAAACATTTGAACGATGTACTGTACATTGAAATGTGAAATGGAGGGGGGGGAAAAAGCTATCACTGTTTTTTTAAATGCCAAAAGTGCACTTGGAGATCATGTGCTTCTGGAGCTGAGGCGAGTGGAAAATGTGAGCATGAAGAAGTCTCATTATTTGGCTTACACAACCAGGTCCTTATCAGTGAAGACATGCTGCATATGAACATTTTTCCTTTGGTTAACCAATCTTTCGACAAGCCACTTTGTTTCTTGACCGGACATTGGACTTTCCACTGGCTCAGCACATTGACAAAAGACTGGTCATTGAAGAGAGATCGGGGGGGGAGAGGGTACGCTTCCTCTTTTTGAGGAAAAGCAAAAATAGTGTTGCATATTTTCAAGAAAGCCTATTGATTGAGCTTGCTCTTTAAGCTTTTTTTTTTTTTTTCCAAGTTACAGTTAAATCAAAAGTCCAATTCTTCCTTGTGTGTTTTCAGTTTATGTGATAAGATCTCATCTTGTCAAGTTTGGTTTTAAAGAGCTTCACTGCTGTTTAGACCTAATATTCAACCAGGACAGACAAAGTCTTGACCATTTTAATAGTAAACCATCATCTTCCAACGTGTCATTAGTCTGACACAATAACCGTAATCAAATTTTCCTTCGGTCCAAACAGTTGTCTAGTCTAGTGAAGAATCCCCAATTACATAATGAACATGTGCATCATGCTGACTGGCAAACAACCATAAACACAGGCACCGGAATAATACCTATGATGCAGGTAAGATCTTAAGAGAGACCCACTGAATCAGCGTCACAAAGACTGAACGAAATGAATGAATGAAAGCTGAGAGAGTGGCGGAGGCTGCAGGAGTGGGAGATAGGGTGGGGTCTGTCATGATTGAGCAGCTCCCCCTTGGTTTGTGCATGTTTGTGTTTCCTACTTGCCCTGGAATTTACTGCACGGCACTGGCAAGGACCGTCACAGAGAGGTGAGCGGTCTGCAGGATAAAGGCCAGAGTTGTTGGGAAAGGAGTGGAAAAGAGAAACTGAGACAGGGAGGAGAAGCAGGAAGAGGGGGAAAAAACTGGAAACACACAGACAAGGAGTTATTGTAAAGAGGCAAAGAGTCAGCAAATAATAATGACCTGAAAATGGAGATGATAAAAACTATGTGTTCGGGGTGCATGTGCAGACGTACAGACCGGGGCCTTACTCAGCCCTGAGCCAGCAGCAGTTGGATTATCTAGCCAGAGGCGGTCCTAGCCTATTTGGCGCCCCGGGCGAGCAACCCCAACGGCGCCCCCCCCCCCCATTGGGCGCAGGCAGTTGGGTTGCTGCTAAATGGTGCCCCCTGCCTGCAGTGTGGTGCATGACAGGCAGTTTGTATAAGAAGGTCACTCCACCATCACTAGAACACTTTCTTTTAATTTTTTTTTTCAAACAAGAAATACATAGTAAACGGTACAAATGAATAAGAAAGTTCATGCTCACTACTGTGCAAATGAATCTTTTACCAAACCTTTTTGTACTATTTGTATGTACTTTGAACAACAAGAGTTTAACACAACATAAAATGTAAAATAAGATATAATTACAGCATGTGGATTAAAAGCAAAAACACAAAACATACTGTAATTAGAAATGCTGTCACCTAAATATTGATCCTCTTTGCCTTCCTGGATGCAAAGTCATCAATAATCTCATCATGTGAAATCTGCTCAGCAACTGCATGGTTGATACTGATGACTGCCAGACCACTGAGGCGTTCCTGAGACATAGTTGACCTCAGATATGTTTTTATTATTTTCAAATTTGAAAAGCTTCTTTCTGCTCCAGCCACTGTGACAGGAATGGTAACTGCAATTCTCAGAGCAGTCCACAAATTTGGATAAATTTCTGAGAGGTCACTTTCATGGACAAAGTTTAGAAGCTCAAGAGCAGTCACAGACTTTGATGGCAAATCAGGCAAGTTCCTGAGCTCCCTTACAAGCTCTCTGCCATCCAAGTCTGAGTTCCCCTTAAAGTGCAGTGTTGTACTGAGGGCATAGAAGGAGAACTTATTGTTGGTGTGCACAGAAAGCTCAGGAGGATTGACTGCATGAGACAGTATAAATTTAAATAAGCAATCAAACAGTATTTTAATTAAAATAGAAAACGTATTTAATAATGAGCTATAAGTCTGTGTTTGTTTAGGAGCATTAATCAAAGTACAGTACAGTACTTGCACAGATTTTTGTGTGTGACAGCCAGGGTTTTGATTTGATTTGATTTGATGTTTATTCATTCATTTTAAAAGAACAATACAAGACAGTTTCATCAGATACAAGAATACAAGTAGGATAAAATGAAGGGAGCAGAAAGAAGATGAAATCTTATTATATCTGCCCCTTATTTCACAGTTTGTTCAACCAATGATAACCTTCAAGCAACATCACAGAATGAATAATTCTACTTATTTTTCTAACTGTTCTGTATCATAACACAGTCTCTGCCATTTCTAACAAAGCAAACCGTGCGAAAATCTATAAATCTGCTCAGTCCATCACTCAGTACAAACTGGGACGTGAGAGGGATCCATCTTAAAGATTATTATTACCTTTCCATGCTGTAATATTTTCCTCTGTTAACAAAATATGTCGTCCTAAGCAGCTAACCAATTAGCATCCGCAAGCTAGCCTACAGCCTAGCATTTCACGCAACAAGAAACGAAACTGAAAGTGAAACACAGCAGCTCTTCTTACCTTTAACTTTTGCTCGTTTCTCCTCTTCTTCTTTTCTCTTTTTCCTAAACTGTGCACCTGAAGGCTTTGACCTTTTCCTTTCCATCTTCAAACTTCAATAATTTGCAGTAATAATCTGTTTCTTTCCAACGCGATGTCTTCAGCGATGTGGGCGCCAGCGGACAAGTAACCCCAGCGGGTGGGGAGGGGGGTGTTATGCTGTGTTATGCCGCCCCCTGCTGGACAGCGCCCAGGGCTACAGCCCCAGTCGCTCATACCACGGACCGCCTCTGCACACACACTGAACCCGCGTGCCTACGTCACGCTCTCTCTCTCGCGGTGCGTTCACTGACACTCTGTAATATACATGCACGAACACTGCTGTATACATTACAGTATTGTGACATCATTTTTGAACTTTGCATATAGTGACACCACATATATATCTTGTATCATTCAACTATGTTCGTTTTTAGCAAACAAAATGATAAATTAATGAAAATTACTTTCAAAGTGAGTTTAAAATTAAAAACCGTGTATCTTCACGGGACATCCGACTACACGCGAATGCAACATTGTTCTTTATTCTTTGTCTAGACAAGACAACGCTAATGTGAGCTCTAAGTGGGGTAAATATGGAAAAATATATAATAAAGATTGGGAGAAAGAGCGTGCTCTTCAAGACTGGATCCGACCACAGATGGGAGAAAAATGCAAAATGTATTTTTATTTTTTAGACTGAATACGTTCTTTTATGTATAATTTTGCTAGATATATGTAATGCCATAATAAATATGTTTATACTGTTTAAAACTGCCTTTTTTTACACAATGGGATGGGTTGCCAGCTGGGCTTTTTTTGGGCTTTTTTTGAAAGAGCGAGCCGCTTGTTTGTGCTTGTTTTGAAGGAGCTGATCGCTTCTTTCGGTCTGGAGATCTGGCAACCCTGAACACAGCAACTCAGACTGAGGAAGTCTTTCGGACGAAAGACGAAACGTTTCTACATTTTTTTTTTGCTTTGTTTTGTTTTATTTTTTGAATGTCCAGAGGACCAGACTTAGCTTTTTTAGATGTTCCTTAATAAATTCACAAAATGGTCAAATCAGCTGGATTTAAATTGTTTCGCTTTGACTTCTTCCAAACCATCGCGTGCGCTGCAAAAATAGATTATAAATAAATCGAATTTTAGCTCAAAAATCTCATACAGCTAACAGTTTTTAAATGACCAACAAGTAATTACTTTCTGTAAGTTTAAAGAAAATCTGTCTGGTAGTTCATGAGTTATTTAGACAAATAGTAGCCGTTTATGGTAGCTAACCGCTAACAAACAATGATGCTAAAAGATCGAATTTTAGCTCTTAACATCTCATAAAGCTAATCAGTTGTAAATGTCCATACAGTGATTACTTTCTGTAAGATTGATAAAAATCTGTCCGTGGTTCTTGACTTATCTTGCTAACAAACACAGCTAACAGTAGTTACCTCCAGAGCAGGAGGCCGGGCAGCGACAGAGTCAGTCCGACAGCAGAGGAGGCTGCCTTCTGACACATGAGGTGGGAACGGTCTGTGTACCCTAGCGGACAAAAGTGGTACTGCACCATTTTTTTCCAAAATGAAAAACGGGCATATCTGAGCCAAAACTTAAAAATATGGGAAAAAATCCATAAACACATCTCACCTCTCTATTAGTCGCAGGGCATGCAAATTAGGCAAAAAAACTGCGACTTATAGACCGGAAAATACAGTAAGTATGAAGCATTGTGATGGGCCCTGATAAGGGAAACGTAAACTTGAATCCATGTATATAAGGGATGGAGACATATGCCAGCCCAACTATAACTAAGACTGGACAACAAATGGCTCTCCCCTGATACTGCTCTCCTATACTCGGTCTACTGCACTAATTTATAGTCCCGTTTTGATGCTGACATTCAAGGGTAGCAAGCAGATGCAGAGATCACTGCCTTGGTTCTTTCCCGAGACCCATGTTAATAGGCCCACTCCTGCCCACTAATAAATCTATTACAGGGCCAAACATTGTATAATTGCTTCAATTGGTGCTTTGGCTCCACGAGGTGTTGCATATTAAAGTGTTAGCTGCTGTAATAGTGTGACAGCGGACTTCAAACTCCATAAAGGTACCTGAAATGAAAGTCTGCACAATGTCATTCACTCACTGAAAAAACAAACAAACAAAAACAACAACAACTGTGCTTTTTATGATTTTTACAGACAGCTGTTTGGTGGTGCAGTTGGTAGAGCTGCACCTCTCAGCGAGAAGGTTTCTGGGTAGAATCCCGGCCAACAGCCTTTCTGGGTGGAGTTTGTGTGTTTTCTCTTACGTGCGTAGGCTTTGTCTGTGTACTCCAGTCAAAGACATAAATATGTAGACGCCCCATTGAGCACTGAAACGTAAGTCGCCGTTGCCGCCATTTTGAATGTGGTGGAATTGCCAGTCATTTAAAGCTGGGGTATGTAAGATTGTAATGTAGTCTGTAACTTTTCAAACAATATATTTTTAACATATTTCTTCACTCTGTCACTATCTACTGACAAACTGATGTTAGACAAAGTAATCTCTGAAAAAAACTATAGTCCCCTTGCTTCTCTATCAGCATTTATAAAAACACTAAAAACACAGAGTGACCAGGACAATGACAGCCAATAAAAACAGAGTTTGTAACCAGCCAATTAAAAACAGAGCTTGAATTTGAATCAGCCAATAAAAACAGAGCTTGAATTTGAATCAGCCAATAAAAACAGAGCTTGAATTTGAATCTCAGCAGAGCCTCCCCCTCAGAGCCATATATGGCTCTGAGGGGGAGGGATCAGAATGCTTTGCCTGTTGAAATTTTTTCTAAGTTCTGCACTCTACAGAAAGTTACACATAGCACCTTTAATGCAAAGAAATGGACAGAACTTCATAAAAGCACCGTTCTACAAAGCGTTTTAAGTTAAGCCCTGTCATTCACACAATCTAAACAGGCAACCCAAGACAACATTTATAATTTTTAAGTTTAATTTAATTTATAATTTTTAAGCCATTTAAAATGGCGGATGCTCTGACATATCACTGCAGCGAGTCAGCCAGCTCAACAGGGCATCTCTTGCTTATGTCTATGACTCCGGTTTCTTCCCAGAGACCAAACACATGCATGTTAGTCAGATTGGTAACTCTAAATTGCCCCTAAGTGTGAGTGATAGTGTGAATGATTGTTTGTCTGGTCTCTATTTGTCCCTGTGATGGACTTGCAACTCATTCAGAGTGACCCCCGCCTCTCACACAGTGATTGTTGGACATGCTCACCAGAGACCCCCGTGACCAAGAAAGGAAGACTCAAGTAAAGATACTGGCTGGATGGATGCTTGTTTGAAAGTGCTTGTACATTATATTTACAAGACTAACATAATTAAACCAGATGGATGGTCTGATTCAATCAACACTGATTTTTACCTGTAGTGATTAAATGCATGGCTGTAAGAACAGCAAGCTGGGACACCAGCGTCCACACTGTGTCCCAGATCTGCAGTGTTGTGGACATCTGCGCAGCATTGAGACTACTCAACACTCTACGGAAAGTCTGGCAAGCTTCACCTTTGACCAACCTAATTTGATTTTGTCAAATGTGTTTCCTTGCCTTGCCGAGACCAAGCCAGCTGCTCATCTCTCTCGGCTTCTGTTTATGATGTTTGAGTCCCTGAATAAAAAGAGGACGAATGAGGGAAAGCAGAGAGAGAGAGAGAATAAAAAGACTAATGGGGTAGGTGGGTGCAAGTCTATCAAAGTGGTCCATCTGAGAAAGATGGTTTTATCACCCATGGCATCGCAGTACACAACTGCAAATCTGGTGTAACTTTTTCCACTTCCAACCTCCCCTCCCACTTATTCTTTATCGCTTATGTTTTGTGTGTGTCATTTTTCTCTTCTGCTGGTGCCTGTTGTACAAAGTCCCCTGGCACTTAGGCTGGAATATCAATGACTCACTCTCTATTAAGCGCTCATATATATAAAGCTGTAAGTGAAGCGAAACCTCAGCACTCGATGAGACTGATGTGGGTGAGCAGTAATGCCTCTGGTTAGGCAGTAGCCTCTGTGGTGGAGATCAGCATGAGTTGCTCTGGAGAGTTCGTACTCCGCCTTCATTTATTTCTGTGCAATAATTAGCAGCAGTGAATTCTCAGCATGGTTCAGAGTTTTATTCACAGAGAGGACAGGCGATGTTGTAAAGAGATAATAGGTGGTGTGTCTCCAGGTAGGGACAAAAAATAATAATAAGATGAGAAAGAAGGAGGGAAAGACATTTGGACAGGAGTTAGTGAAATTTAGTGGAGCAAGCCAAGGCCCCTGTGACTGAACAGTGCAGTTTCATAAACATTTCAATGTGAAATTAATTAAAAAATTAAAAAAAAAACTATTAACAATAATTAGGGATGGAGCAGATCCGATCCAGCAAAGCTGGGCACCGCTAATTAAAAAATTAGTTCCACAATTTCTAAAACGCTTATTAATTTTTTTAGGTCCACAATTTCAAATGCACAAAGGCCTTATCAAAATTAGGGGAAGCTAATCTAATCCGCTATTTATATTCAACAATTTGTAGCCAGCAACGTTTTGCAATATCTGCACCACACTGCCAACTACAGGCGTATAAACTAATATACACCTCACCTTGCCCTACTTTTTAACAGCGATTCGCTCCGGGTGTCATCTATTAAAATACAACTTTCACTCAGGGTCCAAAATTTTAAAAGTTGTTTAATGTGTGGAATGCTTTTCGACTGCTTCTTTGTCCTTTTTTTGTTTGTTTATTGTAGATTTTTCATTAAAAATGCATCGATAAACTTATTTTTAACTGTTTTCTGGAAAACTGAAGTGCCCTGCAATGCATTATGGGTATACAGATGACGAAGGTGCTATACAAATAAAGTTTATTGTTTATTATTTAATGATTTATTTTTAAGCCACAAAATGAAAAAGCTGTGAATTTGTGCTTGTTAATTTCTGTGCACATGTCATGTGCATGCATGAAAACCTTGATTTTCTTTGGAAAGAAATAAAGAAGAAATAAAAAAACATTTCCAGACACTATTTTACTGTATTACTGAAAAAACACATCTACTCAAAAATTGTGGTGGCCATGAGTAAATAAACACAATGTGATTAAACAAATATATAAAAATATAAAAAGTATATACACAACAAAATGCCTATAAAACATAAGCTGGTGAAAATTCTCAGTCGTCCAGGACATGATAAAATCAAAAAAGGCGTTCAATACAAGATCAACTGGACTTTATTTGTTGCAGAAAACGTTCAGAATGGCAGCTGTGAGACTGAAGTTTTATGCGTTTTATTAGTATAAAACTTCTTCTCAGTCTTACAGCTGCCATTCTGGATTGAAAAAGCCTTTTGGATAAAGGGTGAAACGTTTTCTGCAACAAATAAAGTCCAGTTGATCTTGTATTGAACGCCTTTTTTGATTATAAAACATGAGAAATAGAAAAAAAATGTTTTTAGTCACTTAGTGTAACAGTTTTATTCCCTGCCCTTCCTCAACTTCAGGCTACTCTGACTGTTCTTCTGTGCTCATCTCCAGCTGCACTGGAGGGGATGGGTGTGTTATATTTGGTGAACAGATCGATGAGTACCTGCTCACCCAAAAAGGCAGCATCGGTCAACACCACGTTTAAATCTCAAATACACGGGTGTGTCGCCACGGCATTTATACATGATGAAAGTAACCCAAATACATAAAACTAACGACTCGCCGTCGAATGGTCGACACAAAACGCACAATAAAATCCTTCGGCCACGTTAATTTGGCTTGAAACAGCTGGGTTTTCTAAGGATTTCCATTAGTAACCCACAACCAACCGGCAGACAGTTAGCGTCTATAGGTACTCAACAGATTTAATGAAAAGTAATAAAAATACATGAAAATAACGACTCACCGTCGCGTGGTATACACAGAACACAAAATAGAATCCCCCGGCCGCGTTAATTTGGCTTGAAACAGCTGGGTATTCTAAGGATTTGTCCAAGTACCCAGCACAAACAGCTAGCCACGGAATTAGCCTCTGAGTTCACCTCTAACCCGGAAGCTGTCGAGATGGAATAGTCCATTTTTAGTAGGGGGATAATGAAATCAACCGTTTTTTAAATTGCTTATTTAATGATTGTTTTCATCGTAACTATAATTATTTTTATGTTAAATGTAGATTAACAAGCAGGATCAATGTTAGGAATTAGGTGACTGGCCGGGGCGCGGCGGGGCCGGGGCCTCATGCTGATGGGATCCCCAGGCATTTACCTACATGGTAGATCCCCCCCTCTGCTCCCTCCCCCCTCCAACCCTCCCTCACCCTCACACCCTCCTCCTCTCTGCTGTTTACGGTAGGGAAAAAGGTAAAACAAGCAGCATTATGAGCTTGTAAATAAGTTTATTGGTTTTTACTGATAGATAATTAGTTATTAGCGGTACTGCATTTTAAATAAAAATAGCAGAAATCCGCTTATGAATTATAAAAGTTAGTCAATTCACAAAAACGCTGACAAAAAGTTTAGGTCCACTGTAAGCGGAATAGCGATTTAGCGCTCCCCTAGCGGTCTGTGCCCACCTTTGCGATCCAGTATTGGTATCGGCAACCGATACCAGCCTTGTTTACGTATTGGATTTTTGATCCAACCTGGCGATATTTTCCGATCCATGATGCACGTTGGCTTCAAACTATGGAATGGATTTCCTGAACGGAGGCGTGTCTCATGAACCCAGAGTAACAAGACCTGCCTCAAATTCAGGAAATCCATTTCATAGTTTGCAGCCAGCTACAGCGTGAGGACTGAGTGAGTACTCAGTTGGGCTTGTTTTGGGAATGCTTTCATGGAGCTGGTCGCTTGTTTCTGTCGCGAGATCTGGAAACACTGGTGAGTAGCATCTTAGTTAACAGCTAGCCGACTTTTCATCGTAACATGTCCGCTGTGTGGAAGTATTTTACACTAAACACCACAAGACAGCAACGTTCAATTTCTGCAGAGCCATAGCGCCACATTAAACTGCGGTGAAGTTAGTTTTATGCCGGACATTCGAGCTCCGTGGCTTCAGCAGTGTGGTTTTCTTTTTCAATCCGGGGTGGGCGCTCTGATTCCGGGCAGCTGCTCTTAGCTTCCCCCTGGAGCTCCATTGCACCACTGAAGCCACGGAGCTAAAATGTCCAACGTAAAACTAACTTGGCCGCAGTCCAAGATATAGTTTACCCTCCAGGAGATATTTATCAGTACAACAGTAGACAAGCATAAAAAAAGCATATTAATAAAAAAATTACAAGAAAACTGCATAAAAAATCAACATGTTCTCACTCCCTACTCGTCATATATTGATGATAAGGGTCATGGTCCCTCCGCGTCACATACTTGATGCATCGGGTCACCCCTTCTCGTCATTTTTGGTGTGTAGGGTGCTCTCATTGGTTTGTTTGGGGTTCGGGGGTCAAATAAAAGGTGAATTGTTAAGTTTAGGGTTTGTTATCAGGTTAGGCTTAAGGTTTCAATTTTGCAAGAAAAATCATTCCTGTTCATAAAAAATAAGTAAATATGAAAGTGCTTCAGTATCCAAACCGGAAGACAAGATCACAACTTAACATCACCCTGCACACCAAATAATGATGAGAAGGGCGACCCGACGTGTCAAGTATCAACGCGAAGGGACACTGACCCTTACCATCAATATATGACGAGTAGGGAGTGAGAATGAGTTGAAAAAACACATAAACAGCTTCATTATAAAGCGATGTAAAACACTAAACACAGGAACATGTCTGTGTTGGTTTATGCCATGAACTTAGCAGATGCAAAGCTATTTAATTAGTTTATTCATTCATTTAAAAGAGACAAAATAAAACAACTTCATAAAAAAGAAAACATTGAATGAAAAAAGTGCAGAAAGAAGAAAAAAATTATTATATCTCCCCATTATTTAAAAGAATATATAAAATAACTTTAAACAAACAGTCACTTAATGCCATATCTGTAAAATTAACTGAATTATAACCATTTTTGAGTTGGCTTATTTCAATTGCCTGCTGCAGCCATCTTCAATTCAATTGTATCCAAAAGTTAATCAGCAGTAAAGAAACATCCGTTTATTATTTCTTGAAATATATTTTTAAATATCGGGATCGGATCGGAAGTAAGAAAATGTGGATCGATGCATCCCTAACAATAATAGCATTGTCTGGATATGAATGAGCTTAAAACCTGTTTTATCTGACACACGGCATTGAACAAAATTTAAGTTACCCCTCTACTCTTTATATTTTTCTTCCAAGGAAGCAGATTTTCTCATAATCTTTCAATGTGTTTTTGATCAATAGTTCTTCACATGTTTGTTTTAGACTTTTTCAAGGCTTCAGTCTAATTTGTTTTATTTCATTACCTCTGCATTGATCTGTTTTTAGCTCGCCTAATTTTGATTTATGTAAAAAAAAAGAAGATAAAAAAACAAGGGATGAGTCAATGAATAGCAAACAAAAAAAGACTTGATGATGACAAACAAACAAAAAACAAACAAACAAACAAAAAATGTTCATCGAAAGTAAAACTAAATTACAAAACATGAAACACAAACCAAAAATTAGGAAAATAAATACATAAATAAATAAATAAATAAATAAAATTAGATGGGCTGGCCCCTGTGGATACGTCCTTCAGAAAGTACAGGAAGGACATGATTGCTTTTGTCTCTCTTCTGTCCAGGAGACTTGTTTTGTGCAATTGGAGGGACCCACATGTCCCATCATATCAAGGTTCTTTATTGTCATTCGCATCACATGTGGTACATGACGTGGAACGAAGTTGTATACACAGGGTCACAGTTACATCCAACAATAGCAAAAATATAAAATGTGAAAGAAACAGTAATACAGATCTAAGATATAAACTAAGAAATACCTAAACACTATAGTGCAAACACTAATAGTGCATATGTATCAGGTCTCTCTTGTAAATGAGTCCTCAAAGCTCAACGGGATTAACCTGTCGGATTAAAGGTTGAATGGAATGTAAATTGGATAAGAGAGTTGATGGATCATATCCATCTGGAAAATATCAGATATACCCTGAGGGGTTTTGTTAAAACATTTTGGGACATGTGGTAGTCTTTTATGTTGTACTGTATGTGGAAAACTTGTCAGTGGTTGTTTAATTTATTTATGTGTGTATTTGACAGATGCGGTGTGGGAGAGAAGGAGTAGGGGTGGTGGTGGTGGGGATTTAACTTTGTTTAATGTTTTTTTTCTATTTTTATTATATGTTCAAAAACAAAAATCAATAAAAAGACCGATTAAAAATAGAATTAAATTAAAACAACAACTATGAAAAACAAAACATGAAAAAAATAGCTTCAAACGACTGTATATGACATTGTGCTTGCATGAACGTTTTGCTTAATTTTCCTGTAAATCTCATAAAATTACCGAAAGTTCTGACACATTTATAAATGATGCAAGGAAAAATGTTTAGCTTAGTAACTAGCGCTGTCAACTTATTCAATTTAGAGGATGTAACCTGAGTTCAGGAACAATAGCGTTTTTTTGCTTTCTGTTGAGTGGCACAGTAGCTCTAATTTACTCTGACTGTGTCATTTTAGATAATATTTGTCTTGATGCGTTCTTACAACCAAAGCACTGCATGTCACATTACATCCTTGACAAGAATCCTACCATAAAGCAATTTATTCTGCACGCACAGAGCAGACAGTATTTAAGCATTATGTAAACTCTCAAGTTTTGAACTATTATTAATTAAAACAAGCAGTGCAAAAAATGTGACACCATACAAGAGAAAACTAAAACGCTGACAGCATGAAGAGTTACTTTGGTTTATTTACAGCTTCATTAAACAAGTTTAAAGCATATTTAAGGCACATTTTTATTAATTTGCATAGGAATATCTGTTGAGGAATTCAATAATGTTCATGGGGCCTTTAAATCTCCTGGCTCCGTAGGAGGTTGAAGGATCACAGATTTATCGATTGGCTGCTGTAGAGATGCACCTTCGCATATCCATATGAGCTGTAATATTACTCAGAGCCATTAATCACTCTGACAGAAACAAAATGCACCCAGGCATCTTTGCCTTGCAACTGAGAGGGAGAAAAATTGAGCGGGTGGGATTCTGAGCGAATTATTTCACATTCTACATCCGAGTCGAAATGTGCAACACAGGCAGTGGGTATAACAGTTTTTTTTCTTCCTTGTATTCAAATATAGTTGTTTTCATTTTTATATTGGACTCTTACAATAAAGTCTTTCCTCTATTTCTTATTAGCTATCAATTTTTTAAATATAGTTTTATTTGTCTAGGACATTCACATTTAATTTGTAAAAATAAGCAAACTGTGCACTTACAGTATTGTACGTTTTTATAAAACTGTTATGCAAATTTATTTATTAGATTATGCAGTTGAAACATTAAGGTGTTGTTGCAGCATTGCTCAGCTGCAAACCTCTGAACTTCTCCATGTGGAGCACAGATCGGAGGCTTTCTTTCCCTTGCAAGTGGCACACTGCGCTGCCTTCTTCCTTTAGTCACTGTAGTCCTCATGTGTATGTCAGAAACAGTCCTCCAGTCCCTGCATATTCAAACGTTGTTTGTTTATACTTCTTCTTTTAACTAGTTTATATAACATAATGCAGGAACAATGGCACTAGATAGAACCTGATTATGATTGCTTCCCCTCAGTTAATGTGCATCTATCTCAGTTTATTATTTTAACTCGCTGCAATTGAAACCACTCTGTTTAATTTAAAAGGTTTATGATTCAAGCAAAATAAAATAAAAATCAACTGTCTAATAACCCTTGCCTTTTTAACTCTAATAATAATAATAATAATAATAATAATAATAATAATAATAATAATAATAATAATAATAATAATAATAATAATAATAATAATAATAATGTCTTTATCTGTCATCTGTGTGTAGGGATATAGCACCCTCATGTCCGTATGGGATGTGGGCCTCTCCACATCTCTCTGAAACTCTCTGTGTTTAGACTTTCTTGAAGCTCTCAAGGACACTATTTTTACAATTATTATGAATTAATGGACACTAATTAATCAGATTGAACTTTCTCTTTAATGTGTGTTAATTCAGAATTGATCAACAGTATATTTTTGTCATTTAATGATGATTTTACTAAGCTGGTATATTTTAAATATGCCAAAGTTAAGAGAACATCTCAGAATGATCTTGCTCTAAACTGTCTGCTCTGTGCAGAATAACTGTCTTAAAGTTGACTGAACAATCCGTCGTATTTGTTTTGAAGTGTTTTTGGAGCGAAGGAAAAGTTCCAGACATAATTTGCTTTCTGTCTACCGTCCTTTCTAAAAACAATGAATCTGTTCTCAAAACAAATTACATGACTTGTTCACATGCACCTGCATACTCTGACGTATGTGTTCTGTGTATTGTCTACCCTATCATCTGTCACTCAAACTCACTCACTTGCAAAGTCACTCCTTCTCTAGTGATGGACAGCCAATCAGCAGGAAGTATGTGACTAAGTCACACCCCCTTCTTAAAGGGGCACTTCCTGCATTTTTGGCTTCAGTGTTTTGGAGAGAACTAACTGACAACTGGTTTCTCTCCTCTGGGAAAGCTGGAGACGTTCCGGTCAGTGTGTCAACTCGACCCACGTTTCAGCTGGAGTTACAGTAAAGCTTACTGTAACCCACTCACTCATTTCTGAAAGAATTTGTTTTCGGAAGTTTTATTTTGAAAGTCAGTCAGCGCGCTTGACCTTTGTTCCCTGCCGAGGGAGGCGAGTTTCCTCGTATCGTGAATCAGCCACACACGCTGAAGTTCCAACTGGACGGCCGTTGGACAAACTCATCCACGTCGTGTGTCCAGACACTTCTCCACTCTTATCTCCAAGAGACGAACCGTCAACAGGTAACGAGTCGTGGTGTGCTTGAACGTACGGGAGCCCAGCAGTCTGCTCGTGTGGGGAAAAAGGTGTCACCCTGTCTGCTCAAAATAATCAATTTCAGTTAACTTAGCTTTCACTTCATCTTCTTCCTCCTATTTCTTATTTTCCATAAGCTTTTAATCTGTCAAGTAAATGTACCAACAGTTTAAGTTTCTAACTGTCTGTTTGTTTTAATTTGAATTCTTGTCAACGTAGTTATTAAATCAGAGCTAATATCGATACAAATGTTTAATGTAATTTTTGTGATAGTTTCAATAAAAGGTCTTAGACCAACATAAGTTGAAGTCTCTTGTGAAATTACATTTCTGGCTAATCACATCACAGATTTATTGATTTATTCTGAAAAAGTTGAGACCCCGTGAACTTGGTGGCAAGTTTGTGCAGATAAAAGTCTGCTCAGACATGCACATCTAAAACTATAGGTAAGTCCTATATATCTACAATAATGTTGGTCCAGTAAGTGTTTAAATACCTTACCCCACATTATTCGTTACATATGTATGTTTCCCATACACAGACGAAATTCGTCTCTGCATTTAACCCAACCACCACCAGGTGGTGCAGTGAGCAGCCAGAAAGCGCCCGGGGAGCTGGAGAATTAGGTGTGCACTCATAGACACCCCAAGGTGTGTAGTGGCCGGGGCGCGAACCCGCGTCCTTCGGGTCCCAAGTCAAAAGCCCTGCCTCTACACCATCTTGGCTCCTTGCAGTAGGTCCCAGAATGTACAAACAACCCTATGTATTCATCACACACAGTAATAGTTTTTTTTCTCTGCAGCAACAAAGTTTGTTTTTCGGTGAAAACAATCTAATTTTAAAAGTGGTTTTCATTGAAGGCCATGTTTATTATTTCAGAGCTTAGAGCTCTGGAGATACTGTCCAGTGTATTAATTTTATGCAG